>JTDE01005625.1:0-14175 GCA_014338405.1 Paragonimus skrjabini miyazakii
CAATCGTAAACCAACTTTGAGCATCGTGGACACACCGGGGGACAGCGTTATCCTGAAGCAAGATTTCTAACGATAGTCCTGTGAAAGGAGAAAATAGAAACAAACGTGAGCCAAAGGCCCAATATGACATGCACACGACTTACACAATCGAAAACAAAAGTGGCGCCAACAACGGGGCAGCACAATAACGAGAAGGTGGTTTTTAATTATTGGTCAGTTAAAACATACAGATATGAGGCCATGACGCAGAGTTCGACGATTTCAATTTCTGCATCAGCTACCAAGCCATTAAAACGATTTATTCCAGGGAAATAATTTTCCCGAACACGATAGTTCGGGAACTCACGTTATACGACCAACATTCATGACATTATACCGTCCGAAAAGATTCCATATTTAGAAATACCCGTTTTACGCTAGAGAAATCATTCACAATTGTTCTCCACTGGGCGTTCTAGAACAGCATGACATTTACAGCGTTCATGGTTGTCTGCCCTGGGAACAGACGAAATATACTCAACTTATTACTCCCCATCCGAAGACATGTTCGAGTAAGCCGATTATGTTGTGCAATTCTTTCGCTTTCAGCCGACCGCCATAATAATCACGGACGAATGGAGAGCCTACAGAGCTTTGGATGAAACAGCCCATTACGAGCACTGGACGATCAGTCATTCAAAAAATGTCGTGGATCCTGAGAACAGCATGATGCACGCGAAAAATATAAAACATCTCTGACCCTCTGCCAAGAAGCACTTTCATGCAATATCTGAATCAAACGAACGGCAGTTCCAGCCACACCTTCAGGAGATCTGTTGACGAAAACGAAATCCTGGAAACATGGTCGGTAAACTACTGTTAACCTTGCCTCATACGAAAATGTTGTTAATTTTATAATATACGTTGAAATTATTGCACGCGTTGGTTATTCCGATTCATATGTCTTGTGCTGAGGTTGGTAGCTACTCCGTCCGGTTGACTCAAGCCATGATCAACGCCTAATTATGCCGAATATATTCACCTTAATAGCTGCTCCGTCCGGTTGACTTAAATTATGCCAAACTGTGCTCTACGCTTAGACACACAACTGCCTCGTCCGTTTGTCTTACCTAACGAGTTATGCCAAGTTGTGCTACATGCCTAGACACTTAAAACTGCTCCATCCATTTGTCTTACTTTACCAGTTATGCCAAACACATAAATGGACGAGTGAAGTCACTGGGAATGAAACGTGGGAATGGAATCTTGAATTATGAATTCGATAAACGTGGATAAATCTACATATATCCTCTGCTTTTTTCCAGCACAAAATGTAGCCTTCGGTTTTCATGTGTTATGGATGTCCTTCCAGATGACTGAAACCGTGCATCAGATGAAGTCCGCATCATCATGTCGTTCATCGCATCTGTTATCCGCAAGAAATCTGTTTACGCATATATGAAGGAACTTACTTTCTCCAATTATATCAACAGGATAATCGTTCCAGGTGATGTCGATTCGTGCTTTCTTCGACCCGTGTGCAAACGGTACACTGTCAGCGAACCGGTCTAATTCGACATCCGTTGTGGTTGGTATGCGAGACTTGCTTCCCACAATCGCCGGGGTGAGAGCGAAAAACCGCTGAAGTAGGGGGACCTGACAACAACAAGGATTCGAAGCGTTCAATTGCCAGGCTACTGAGGTTGAAGCTGTTTGCCACAGAATGGACACTCGTTTATGTCTGCCATTCGAATATATTTGGAGTGAAAAATCAGCTGATCGACATCACACCAATAACTGTGCAACTGTACCGGGTCACCGCAGTGTCCACATGGCACTCTTGTTTCAGGCTTCTCCACCCACCTCAGTTGCACACCGCTGAGCCCATGGGGAAGTCGTATAAAGGTAAGCCAGTCTTTGCACGTTCCACTATCCTACTGGCAAAAGCAATGATGCTGTGAGAGTAAGTAACCGCCGTGCGGTTGTTGCAGTCGTGCAGTTTTTGGAGCACATGATGCAGGGCTTTATGGTGACGGTTGAAACTGGCTCCAGCAAACGGCCGAAGCTGAGGGCATACCAACCGTCGAACTGGCAAGTTTTACTCTGCCAGCCACCGCTTATGAATGGGGACGTGACGTATGTAAAGGAAAATGAAAACTACAAAAGACCATACCGTAGTGGCAGAATCGTTTCCGTAACACCGACAGAATGTGTATGCATGGCAGCCACATAGTACGGTAAAATGTTCATTCACACGTGACCTCAACGCTATCCACGACGGAAGCGTCACCATCTTGTTGCACACGAAGCTGCCATCATCAAGGTGATTACTAGAAAACCGCTTACCTTGCCCTCGGATATTGTTTTGAACTGGAGTCGTGGAGTCCGTCCTTTCAGATATTTTTGGAAAAGATGACTTGCAAACGTGGCCATTCTGTGAAGAATGTTCTTCACATACCGGTTGACATCCACAACCTCACGAAGATCGTACCCATAGGTTGTTTGTATTTCGTACTCTCGCATCAGCCACTCACTGTGAATTCATATTTTCTGAATGGCGGCGGCTAGAAAGTCTCTTGGGTGCGACCTCTTTTTCAACCGTACGTTTGCGTTTTCCAGCCTATTATTTGTTCGATTGCCAATATGGACAATATCGCTTTGCGTATGGATGACCTACTTCGACTTGATGTACAGCCAATTACACAACAAATAATTCGGAAACTTCCAATCCGTTCGGCCGACGATATACAAATCACGTTTGAACCTACGGTAAACAGTGTAACAGTACAACTAACTCTTTCTCATCGTCTGCCGTAGCCATTCGGTGTAAGAGAAAACGACTGCGAAAAGAGTGTCTTTTGACAAATATGACGGACGAATTTTGCCCACCTACATGCTTACGTACGGCATCACGTACTTGAAAGTAGCACAATAGGATGTCGCAGCCGAACACCACATGGGCTGCCCTCATTTGCGCAGACATCTTATCCATAACAAATGTTTTCACTGCAATTTGATCGCCAATCTTTTTACGAAATATTTCGGAAGTCTACGTAGTGAAGCATATTTTCACTACGAACGTACCCGTATATGACGGGCCGGCCATGTCCCATACCGTCTGTTACGAGGAACTTATATAACTTCCAACTTCCAAAAGATGAGGAAATATACAATGACATACTTGAGCTTGTTTGTCCCGTGAGTGGCATCCACATTCACCAGATGTTGGAAACGTCGGAAACGTTCGACCTGCGTTTGCTGATATGCATATGCAAATATGCATATATCTGTTGTTGTTATCTCGCACAGTACGCACCAAACCTATCGCACTAATCCCCGACAGCACTTTTTGACGTCCTCCAATGTTCCGTGACCTACCCTACGTAACAGACTCACTTGACGTTGCAGGCTTTAACCCGCGGCATATGTTTCCACGGCCAGCGGTTGTGATAAACTTTCCGTAAACATCCGCCACATACTTTTCAATGTCAGAAGTTGGTGCATTTTACTGGAATAGACTCCTGCATTCGTTCAATTCACCGACGGTGAGTCCACGATTCGTAGGATGGGAATCATATAACAGACGACTGAGAATGTGGTTGTGCTCCAACTCGAAAGATCTCAGAGCCAGATACGCATCCCGCCGGACCACATGAAATCGTGGCCTGCAACGTGTGTCGCGAGAACTGATTTGTTGAGACTAACAACAGTTAGCTCACTAGACACTTCGCACACCCCAGTATACACTTCTGCGCTTTTGTACTTCGTACAACGATAATAAATCTGCACGGTTTTCAGGAAACCATATCAACTTACCTTATCGTACTTCAAGGCAGTTTTCGACCTACGGCTCGTCTCACGAACGTAAATAACACCGACCTTGTACATGTACCTCTGAAGACACTCCTGAAACTGTGAGAAAGTGCGAAATTCGCGATCCTCGAACATCGCCTTGAAAGTCGCAATATAATTCATCTCCTACGAATAAGAAATAAGCGAGTGAAAATAAAATAACAAGCAAATGACAGGTATGATAAAAAATAAATTGAAAACAACTGCAGCATTCTTGTGTTAACATTGACACACGCAACGACCACAACAACAACAGCCATAACGATTTTCGAAAAACAATTACGATGAGATGGTCTTCAATTAATGGTTAATTAAAACAAAGACATATGAGTCTATGGCGCAGATTTCGACGGCTTCAATTACTGTACCAGAAACCAAGCTAATAAAACGATTTTTTCCAGGAAAATTATTTTCCCGAACACGACAGCTCAGAAACGTACGGTCTACGACTAGTATTCATGCTATAGAACCGACCCTATCAATAAGAAGGTCGACGGACGGTTACTCATTCAGTCATTGCGCAGTGGGTGACTTCTCTCCATTCAGGGGCTCATACGGTACGGATGCAATTTGATCCGTTTGCAGACCTGCCCTATTTATACGAATGTGGCCTATTTTTGTCTACGGATTCTCTACTCACAGCCTTGATGCGTCCTGAGGCTGACGGAACATGCCAGTGACCATATACAATGACATCGGTTTCAAATCTGTTTAGGCCAACTTAGACGGTTAAAATCCTCACAGCAGTGTGCGTTGGCAGACGGGTTATTGAATCAAAGGATTGATTAATATTTCAGTTCGCCAAGTGCTGGTTATTGGGTGGAGCTCGGGAAAAAATTATTCGAATAGTGAGACGGGTGCTGTCGTCAGTTACACATCAACAAATAATGAGTGAGAAGTCACGTTTCACCTGCGTCGTAAAAGTTGAAGAAATTATCAAAGGCAGGTCACAGATGCAGTCATGACGATTTACACTACCTTCAGGTGCTTCGTCCAAGTGATTTGCTCCCGTTACGCTCAATTCGGGTACTATATGTTTATGTATATCTACCCGCGCAAGTCTGATAGACTATTTCTAGGAAATCTTCGGCGTGCATTCATGAAGATTTTACCGGGATACCCATCATCTCCGAACCATATAGAGCTCTGTTGGGTGTCACCAGTGGATCCTTTTTGGCTACGGAGGCTCGGTTTGCATCCATCACCTGCCTAGAATTTAGCTTATGGTATTAGGTTCACAGTTAACTTTGCGATCTTCAGCAACGCAGCAAAGGAGTTTCTCCGGTGACTTTCAGAGCTGGGAAATCAGCGTTCCGATTTCTTATAGTGAACTATTCTTATATCTGGAACAAACTCTCATATAAAACTAGAACCATTAGGAATTTTCATTGACTTAACCAGAGCTCAGGGACTTTTCTGACGTTAACGGACGTCACGTCTATTTTCTAGCTGTGCATGGGTGAGGACGATACCTTCGAAAATGGACTCAATAACATCTGAGCGAAAGCCCTCTTCACTGCGTAGTATTCGCCACATACCCTTTGGATCAGCTCAAGCTGTCAGTCTCATCATGAGAGGTATTGTGAAAATTTCGAAGCTCACTGATGATTCAGCAGCCGAGCTCCTGCTCATAGTTATCTTCATAGCTCACGCGTGAAGATGAACATATGTTTATAGACAACACACACAGGTACCCATGCATATACGCACGTTCTTAATAGTCCAATCATTTTGGTAGGCCCTTACATCATACTTGGTATACATCAGCCGTATTTGATTACTGATCGCCATGTAAAAGCTGTGCACGTTGAAACTTTTGAGAGAAACAAAGAATGTCATACCTAATTTGTGTGCCTAATGTTCGTATGAAAAACTCGTGTTACTCTTCAGGTTTCTTCCCCTGTTTAAAACGCCCCCAGTAAACCACTTAACAAACTTTTTGTGCTATTCACCATCTACTTCAAGCTATGTATCGGCCGTATGAAGCAAACCGATAACAATATTCGGTAGTAATCGTATACTAGATGAAGCCGTTGACCGGTCTATTCGCGCCATGTGGAAACATCCATTTGCCAAAGCCAAATATTTTATCAACCAACGCAAAATTATTAATTTGGCATAAAGCTTTCGGTGAAAATTCACACGTTCGGTCATTCCCCAGTTCACATGATCCTGCTACATTCTTGCTTATCACTTTAGTTTGTGCTTCGTTTTTGAGTCCGCAAATATATCAAACGCATGAAAGCATTCTACAGCGTCCAGGCATTTAGAGTTCCGTATTGGTTAAAACACTTGCGAGACGCGTAAAAACTCGCCGATTTTGAGCAATTAACGAAGTTCTGCCAAGATGTTCGTCCACTTCTCCGCAAAAGTCCGAGAATGTTTTCTCCCCATATTCCAATAAAAGTTTCTGCACATCTTGCCGACGCAATTCTTACAAGCCAATGGCGAAATCCTTCGACACTTCGTTTTTGCCATCATCATATCTTCTTTTATCCAACATGGTCTTGACTATCAGGTCGGACGTCACGCTGTGAAGTGTCAGTTGTTGTAACAACGAAATCTTTCCGTCAGTCTGTGGGGAACATGAGGTTTATCTCTGACCAAAAGACCTCCTGTGGTGTCATCACAGAAGTACTTCCTGGTGATGACGGCCACATACTTAAGGTGACTGTAAGAACTTCAGATGGCGTTGTAACACGTGGCATCGGATCACTGCGGTTCCGAGAAGCAACAGCAAAAAAACATTAGCTGGCTAAGGTAACAACAGTAAAAATATTCAGCCTTTCAAAAAGAGCTTGGATAGCTATCTTTCGCTACCAAAAACAATGACTATCTTCAAACTTTATGTCCTCTAGAGGCTTTTTGTTTGTGGCCTAGGAAAAACTTAGCTGTCAGCTGCATATAACGTACATACCCGTCTCAGCTATCAGACTTCCTTTGAGAACGGCTCGCCAGAAACAGTTCACTGGTTATCCATCGTTTACTCACACTCCATCTAGCATTTTATCCACCGCATATTCAGTAAACCGTTTGAAAATCAACACCGTTTTATTCATTTGTTTAACTGGGCGCCCATTTTGCCGGAAAACGTTAAAATTAAAGACTATCATAAAATCCTACGGTGACCTTATATAAAGTTTTGCCTAGCACAGGCACACGGGAAAAACAGGTTTATTGTCCACATTTACACTTTACCACACATATACATGCCCACTTGTGATAATCTATCCACTTGGGTAAACCATCAGTCGGCATTAACGTTTATTGAATTGTTTGCTAATAATTCAAGTTCACACTGAGCCACGTGTAATCTGTTGATCCAAAGATGCTTTTCCCTATACCCAACGACTGGAGGTAACCTATATTCGAAATGGTTAATGGGAAGACGCTCGTAAAAACTGGATTTAATACGGTACTAATTGAACTAATGTACATGAAAATTTAATCACTCACTTCGAATGTGAAAAATCCTCAGAAGTTTAATGAAGAATGTGCCCGTACAACAAATTTGACAACTAGGCAACATTCAATAATGGGGGACGATAAGACGGAATTGTGCTCGCTCAAACAAACGTTCATTGGCTGGGTCGGAGCAAAACGATTGTTTGCGCATCGAACAATGAGAAGGATTGTAAATTTTTCAAGAAAAATATAGAAGAAGAATGTCTTATTTTGACATTTAGAAATGTACAATGCTCCCACTCAGTAAGAGTGAAAGCAACGGTTGCAGTAGCTGATGCAAGAATAAAGATGACTGGCACAGTTTATTTTTAATTAAAATAATAAAACATAGGGCCATCCTTCCTCACTAATCAAACAAAGCACAGCAATCTCAAAAGTTATGCAACAAATCTTAACAAAATCAACGCTAGCCCCCGAAAACCAGCTGGTTTTCTAAACTCCAGGTGGCAGTAGGAACAGCAACGATTAGCCGGTTCCCTAGAAGGATCCGTATCTTCTCCCTTACCCGTAGCAACCTAGTGTGACGTTGCGGACGCTTTTTGGAATTGAAGTGATCTGATGTCCCGTTTGATAGTAGTGTTATCTGAAGTTCTTACTAACATCTGACGTACGTGTCCATCATTACCAGGAAATACCTCGGTGATTACACCATAGAGCCAAACACCGCCGGACGCCTTTTCGTGAAGAAGAACTACATCGACAACCTGGCGATTGCGCAAATACTTCAACCACTTAGGTGTAATCTTCAACTGGAATAGACGCTCACGTCGCCATCTTCTCCAAAACACACCAGATAAGTGTTGTACTTGTCTCCGGCCCTTGGTTCAACGTTCACGCAATCTTATCTCATCTGTAATTAAGCCCACACTTGAGTACAACAAGAGCAAATCACTGGGACAAAGCGCCTGGGAATTATCCGGTTCGCCATAAACTGACGTGAGTGGCCAATCGCTGACGACTCTTTCAACTTCCACCATGTAAGTGTTGAATGACTCTTAATTCATTACCTGCTCTTTTACCGACAACAGCACTCATCTTACTGTTCGAATCATTCTTTCCAAAGCCTCACCTCAATGACATGCGCCCGGAGGATTGAAATACCAAACAATCTCTTGAAACCACAGCCTATCTGCCAACGTACACCGATTCAAATGTCGTAATCTTCGTTCTAGATCTAAGTCGGCTCCAACGAAATTGAAACTGTTGTCATTGTAGCTAGTCTCTGGCGTCCCTCGTCTTTCCAAAATTTGCCTCAAGGCCGTGCGAAAAGGGGGTCCGTGGACATGGAATGGGCTACTTCTATGTGAATGGCACGAGTTTGCAAACAGATAACTATGCAAGCATAACGTTTGAGCTCGTTTCTTCCTGTGTGCACCTTGAACGGGTCAAACCGATTCACCCCGCAGTGCCTGAATTGGTAACCGTACACTGACGCTCTCATTGATGGGATTGGCGCCATTGTTTAAGTGAACTGTTCAACACAAACTCTTCTAGAGTGACAGCACTCAGCTAACACTCGTTTAACGGCAGCCATACGTTTCAAAATCCAAAAAACCGTCTTCTAATGCTGGCAAGCCCATGCGAGGCACCTATGTGCCCTTCGGATTCGTGGTAGTGAGGTATCGAAAGGCCTGTGACGGCATCGTGACAGAAGACGATCAACAGGTTTGCACTGTCTCCAGTCTGCGGTCGAATTCTACCTCCAAGATAAAATGTTCTATCTATCAAAGCTGGTCGCAATTTTTCAAGTCTACTCATCTTACGAGGATTAACGGTGGACGTCTTCAGGACCCTAAGTTCCTTGGAGAACTTACGCTGTTGTACGAACTTCATTAGTTTGAGACAAGACGCATGAATCTCGGATGCACGAAGGGGTCTCATTTTGATGGACACAAAGTTTACATAACGTGATAACCGAGCGAGGGCCCACAGTAACTTAGTCCAGCTAAAGTATCTTGGCACCAGTTGGTCCGGAATAAAATTTAAGTTAGTTGTCGTGGTAACAGCGAAAGCGCGTCTAATCTTTCGGTCCTCATTTAACAAGTCTGAGAAAGTTAGAATTTTTGGCTGTTGTTCTTCTGGACTCAACAAAAAGCTCGGACTCCACAACCAGAGTTTCACCTCCTCGCTCAATTCCTGTGTTATTCCCCTTGACGCCACATCGGACAGGGTAGACTCTGTAAAGACATGTTTCCATTGGTAGACAGAAGTGGGGTTGTGGATGAGCCTCACACGATTGGCAAAGAAGGTTGCGAAACGCGATGAAGTGTTTTGTAGGTATTGCAACACTATCATGGAAGTCTATCCACAGTACAACATTATGTACTGGAATACTCGAATCACGAATCAGGAAATACATCACATGGAACGATAAAACAGCTGCCGTGAGCTCCAGTTTGGGTATCGTAACTGTCTTCTTCGGGGCCGCTCTAGATTTACCCATCAGAAGGCCGCGCTGAACAAGACTAGTCTAGACAACCACCCTTAGGTAACCCACTGTTCCGTAACCGACTTAAGACAAATTGCAGAACATACGGAAGTCGAAAATTTTGCTGAGGAACGTCTGGGAACCATTCATCTGAACAATACCACGCTGTCCATGGATTCGACATCGCTTACTCAACCTTCCCAGTATACGCGATCACACTCCTTTATATCGGAGTCCCAACCGATGCTTTGGTGACGAAAGTCTTGGAGCAACCTGCAAGCCGGCAACAACATGGGCACCACTATTCCCAAGGAGTGTTATAACGCGGCCACACAACTTGACGTTTCCCTTTTCGTATAAACGGAAGGTTGATTTGAAACCCGAAGCAGTCGTGTCACATGCTACCTCACGTTCAGAACTCGTTGATATTCACAATTGTGGAGTTCAAGACTTCGGGAGTCAACAAGTTTTCCTCATTGCTTCACTGCAGTTAGAAACTCACTTAGCGAGTCTCAACCCACACAGCCGCAACATCGCTCGAAGTTCATCACCCACAGTCCTAGTCTCGGATATTGAGTCGAATAACACTGGACAGTTATCCACGCAGAAATTTGGTAAAAACTTCTGCCGATTATCCGCAGCTACCTTCTGTAGCGCGAACCTAGCACACAATGGCGACGATGTCGTTCCAAAGTAGTGAACATTCAGCTGGTAAGTATCCAGCGGTCCTTCAAACGAATCAGAACTCCACCAAAGAAAAAGTAATGCACTCCGATCACGAGACGGCACGCTCACTTGCAAGGACACCTCTTCAGTGTCGGCAGAGGCTGCCACAGGGTATTTGCGAAAACGTATAAGTACTCCTAACAAACTGTAATTTAAATCTTGATAGTGGAGTAACGTTTTGTTGAAAGACATTCCGGTATTCAGCGGCACAATCACAGACCATGCGTACCTTACCGGGATTAATCATATTGAATACAAGATGGTCTGGCAAGTGCCATCTCCGTGTTTTGGTTGTGAAACATATTTATTCAAACCTTCCTGATATGCTCCAGTATCACGGCTCAATAACCAGCGTTTAGCTTTGAGTCTCGAATCAACGTTCCCTTTAATGCAGAAAAGCATATCTCAGCCACCTCTTTATTGTTTGGCAATAACCAACTATCTTGTCTCCAAGGCAAAGTTATCTTATAGCGACCGTCCTTAAATACTACACTGCTTCAGTCGTAGTTAATGCTTGTTTACCTTCCACAGAAACGTCTTTGTCCTCCAAAGTGCTTTAGTCAGTGAAACCCGACTCACACATTTTCGGATCAAACTGTTCAACGATACCTGACGTAATTCGACAAGGTTTACACAGTGCTTGTTCCGGAGCATGGTACGACACGCACCTCGGAGACTCCAGCCAAAAAAGGTCTTACTCGCATACGGCTCACTGCCACTGCTCAGTCTCCGTTCTAGTACCCAACGTGCTTCGGGGACGTCGCATCTTATTAGAATTTCTCCTTCGTTTTCAGTTAAGCTATCAAATGAAAGGTCCTTTATATGACTCAATTCATCTACCTCAGATTGTTGGACGACGTCAGCCTGCGTCAGTGGCAGGATAAGAGTGGCAATCAGCGCTGGTTATAATGGCCAGTTGGCCGCTCGCGTAGCAAGCAGGATAAAAACCCAACGTCCTCTTGACTCTCTGGAGTCATGTACTCGAGGCGCGACGTTAGCGTAGGTTTACCTTATGAGAGTAAGAACTTGCAGAGTCCGGTTTGTAAGAACAACGAGGATATGTATGATTCTGGTTAATTGAGCAGCAAATCTTTGGAACAATGCATAGCAATGTTGGTAAACATCGGACGCTGTTTTGTTTGCTTGAAAGCGAACCATGTGGCGAGGTCTTGTGGAGTACAAATACCGTTTGGGATACCAGGTTGTGGTCGACGCCATCATACACTGATTCATGAGGAAACGCCTGAACAAAGTAAGGAAGAAGTGAAGTCGTCCTTTTGCAATGCCATGTCCAATCAAAACGGTCGACAAAACAGTGCACATGAAAATTAAATCTCTCACTTCGAACAAGAGACCCCCAGAAGTTAAACAAAGAAGGTGCCCGTATAATAAAATTGACAGCTACGCACCGCTGAGTAATAGGGGCTGATGAGAGCGGAACTGGGTTCACGCAAGCAGTTGGTCACTTGTTGGGTCATATCAAAACGTCTGTTTGCGCATCAAGAATCGATAGCAATTGCAATTACTCAGGGACACATATAGACGAAAAATGTGTAGTTTTGGCATTCGGAAATTCTCAAGGTTCAGAGTGATTAGGAGTAGAAGATACAGTAGCAGTAGCTTATGCAAGAAAAAGAAGGTTAACGCAGTTTATTCAGAGAAGACGCAGGGTCACCTCTCAACACAAATCAAACGAATTTAGCATTGTCAAAAATAATGCACCAGACCTTAGCACACTCAACATAATTATCCTCGAAAAGGAACTGAGTAAGAAACATTTGTTATACATTAATACTCATGTGTTGCCGTAATTGATGAGACATTCATCCCAAGAATGTGAGTTCCCGTGGCTTTTTTGCTTTAGATGAAGGCATATTTAGGCTAAATCAGGGCTCGCAGCCATACCCGGTATGTGGGGTAAACTGTACAAATCTTTATTCAGACAGAAAAAATAGTGTTTAAGGTTTGCTGGGGTTAGACTGGTTTTGCACACAAACCGGTAATGATTAACGAAGTGTACAACGTACAACCAAGTGAATTTTGAACACGGAACTTAAACGTCAGCAGGTACCAGTCAACAACGCACTAGCGTAAGCGACTTAGTGAGGTGGTAAATCGCAGGCAAAGGGAAGAGTTCAAACGGGAGTTCGTAGTATTAATTCAGAATACGTTAAGTGTAGCAATGTGCGTAAATTATTTTTTGGTATTTATTGTTATCAACCATGTGGAAAATACCCACACTACGAATGTTCGACCAATGAAATGTAGGTGTACGAGTGGTTGGGATTAACATTGTATACGGTCGACCATGGTTGAATGGCGGGGCGGTAACGCAGCAGGACCGGGTGTAAGTGTTTCGTGGTTCAAGTGTTCCGGTGGAGTTTTCGACATCGCGCTCTTGATTTCACTTTCACTAGTCCAAACGTAAATTTTATTGATTATGGACAGAACCAACGGGACTTTTCGGTAACTCCAATAACACACGAAACAACTGTAATGGGCAAACTGCGTTTTTGGGACGTTCCTGGCCACGATATTTCACACTTTGACTTAGATAGGTTGTGCTGCTAGTAGAGTTCCGGTTTTCCTGTAACTTGCAAGTCCGAAGATACGGTAGAGCCGTTGCTGACAGTTATGCTGCTGATGTTTAGGTTTTTATTGATGCGTTTTCGTTCACTGTAATTCTAGGTGAGAAAGGAAACGGTCTGTGGCGGAGAAGGAAAGGTTTGTTCTTGTCTTTAGTAAGGGACCTTCGGGTATTACCCCATTACTTGCGGTGCAATAGGTCAATAAATTTGGGTCGTTGCCTGAAATGGGAGAAAGGATCATCGACCACAAGCCGGGGAACTCTGCGTACTAAACATGAGTTCCATTGAGGAAAGTAAAATAGGGCTGCCATCAGTAATGATGGACTTGATGTGTTTGCCATTCTCGTTCGGAAGAGACAATGCGATAAATACTCTAATAATAATAATAATATATAGTTCTCAACGCATTTGTGAGAAGCACGCTCGGATGTGCGCGATCATGTCAGATAATGACATGCTGTACAAAGCAACAAATGGATATACAACGAGACAATCATGAAATCTGTTGACAAAAGAAGCCGTAATCAAAGGAGAAATAGTCAAAGTTTACAACGTTTGATTCACACATAATGAAAGAAGGTAATTCGTCTGTTTCACGGATTCAGTCCAAAAAATGAGATGTTACATTAATTTACCTTTTACAAGGTTAGCTAAGGACGACGTTTCAAATATTTCAAGGTCAGGCGGGAAAATACGTGCAAATTGATCTTCGATGGATTTCGCCGTTATTTGACGTAATTTCATTCGGAAAATTGTTGAAATAGTTCAGGTTTGGCGAACGAGGACGGAAAGTTCCAAAATTAAGCGAAGAATTCAGCGGATCCCAGCACAGGACCTCGGTGATTGTTGGAAAGCCTCAGAAAGTTGAAAATTTCACGAATCGCTCGGCCAATGTGGGGTTTCGAGCGCCCATTCATCGCAAAAACTTTTCTTACATTACGGATGCTCGTGGGAATAGGAAAAAGAGCGCAATATCATGTGTTAAATGGGAAAATGAGAAGTAATCACATTTAATATGAACATTAATATAAATGTTGTTTTTTTGACAAAAACTTCACGCGATATCGATGCTTTTGTGTTTTTCCAATAAAGTATACAATATTCGGGAATAAGTGTCATGGCATTCTGCGATAATTG
>JTDE01005625.1:19498-30502 GCA_014338405.1 Paragonimus skrjabini miyazakii
GACCTTGACTGCTCCATTGAGCAAAGTGGGTAGGTGTCGCCTGCTTGGATCGAGTCCTCGTGATCACTGAAATCGCTGGTTGGAGACGCTATCCGAGATGGCGATGTGTCGCAGTCAATGGCGGACCTGTATCCATACCAGTTCTAATTCTTCCTGTTAGTCTTCTCTCAATAATTTTCAGCCTTCTCCGTAACGCATTTTTCTAGGATATTCTACGTCACTGTTGAGGTGAACGGTGGCTCGAGCCACAGTACCTTTTGGTCAGGCTCATGGCTGTGATGATGATGATGATGATTATGATGCATGAATTGGAATGACAAACGCGTGCAAAAATGTTACTGTATATTATAGAATTCATAACAAATCGTTGTGGGACAAGGTGAACAGCAGTTTGCCAATCACGTTTCCAGGATTTCGCTTTTGCCAAATAATCTCCTGAAGGTGTGACTGGAACTGCCGTTCGTTTGATCCAGCTATAGAACGAAAGTGCTTCTTGGCAAAGGACCAAAGGTTTTCTATGTTTTTTGTGTGAATCACACTATTGTCAGGATCCACAAAATTTTCTGAATGGTTGATCGACCAATGCTAGTAATGAGCCATTCCATCCAGAGCTCTATAGGATCTCCATTCTTCCGTTATGATGATGGTGTTTGGCTGAAAGCAAATGAATGAAATAATGTAACAGGCTTACCCGGACATGTATTCGGATAATGGGCAATAAGGTGGCTGTATTCCGTCTGTTCCCAGGGCAGACCGCCATGACCGCCTTCCGCGTCTCCATTTCATTGCCACCTATTACCCATGTCTTCGGGAATTGAGACCCACGGTGGTACTTTTGTTTCATGAACAGTGATCCATCAAATTTGACGACGGAATGAGTTCCATCAGTTTGACGAATGCCCCCAATTCCGCCGTAATAGGACCGTTGTTCCTAAAACTCATGTAACCGTTGGCTTGGACTTACCATTCTCAATGCCAGGCGTATGTGACGATGGAAATTAACGACTGTTTTGAAGCTTAGTTTCAACGTTGTGGCTGTGAATGTTATGCTGTTTTTAAACGACCAATGTAGCAAAATCGTGAATGCTTCCTCTAACGTCGGGCGTATATTTCCAAGAATTGCATCTTTTCGAACGGAATAGTGCCGCTAACACGGTTCACACTTCCACCGATAATTGTCCAACACAGAACCATCCTTCACTAAAATTGCAGGGGCGTGGCATGCGCCCCGTTGATGAGAATAGCACTCAGCTGACACGGAGTACCACGACTGCGTAATCTGCGGCGGGCTCGCGTTGATCTGCTTCGAAACAGCCTCCTTGTCTGCACACTTCGAGACCTAAATCGAGTTCTGCAAAATGCAGTACAGTTAAAGGGAATTAACTTCCGACAGTATCCATAGCACCACATCCAGATGTTGAGCCCACCGCAGTTACTTCGACAATCTCATCATCGCACACATCCTTAGCATCAGGGCTGCAACTCCGTGTTTTGAGCAAGAAGTACAAACACGCCAAACAATTTGCCTCCCTTGGAAATTGCACTCGTCCGGCGCTGAAATGTCACAAACATCAGGCTACAGTGATTAGCCGTGGTCTGACAGCCGTGGAGCCTCAGGCGTGGCACACCGGGAACCAACAGGGGGTTTATGGGCAAACAGAAAATAAGATAGCATACCGGCAGCCGTCAGTGAAGTCTGCAGCCGACGAGAACATAGACCAACAGCCATCGGAATCATAAGCATCCATGGCTCGAAGAGAGAGGGGTTGTAGCTGAAACGGTAGAAGTGGAGATCAATGTTTTCGTCAGATAAATAACGAGCATCAGTGTTGGTCATCATCCGTCGGATAAGTGAGCATTGACTCGCGTACATATGGTCAGCTACCTTAAAGCATGATCAATAAGCAATGAACAAAACAAACCGCACGTTTTCAATGATTGGGTTGGGACGTGTTATGCATGTTTACACCACACCGTACGTAGAAACAATCAGGTTGAATAGATAATTCTGATGTGTAACTAAGCAACAACCGTGGCGACGTAATTTTCATCAGGAATTACTGTGATATTTCGTGTACGATGTGATGTGAACACAACGCGGTCGAAAATTACAAATTCTATGATATCTCCAAAACCGCGCGAAATTGAGCATTTCTGCGAAATGAAAAGATGTATTCCACCACGAAAATGTGAGTGGAAGCGGTTTCAGAACGTAAAATCGCTTAGGAAAGCCAGCATTATGCTTTTATCGAAAAAAAAATGGCGACACATTTTTTCAACAAAATTGCGAATATGGGCGATTTTTGGGTACACCTGTTTATTCCATTGCAACACCACTAGTATACTCGAAGAGATCTATATATTTGTCCCGTAATATGCGTTTTACTATTTCATGAAAAGTTTGCAAACTATCTTTTCGCGCCCAAATGGCAGTTTCCAACACGTTTCGGCCTTGGCACAACATACCAGCGAACTAAGAAATTGCCAAATCGGAATCCCAGGTAAAATGCGTACAGTACATCAACTGTGACAACTTGGAATACATCGAAAAAGTGCTAAAATTATTAGTTTAGTGATGAAAACATTTCCCACCATTTTCGCAAAACCAACCCGTTATTGGCGTTAACGCACTCTTTGCAATTTTCAATTGCAATTTGCCAGATGAACAACGTCATCCCATAGCCAAAGAGTTCATCATTTTGCGGCGCTTTGAAGATATGGTCGAAGCATAAACATACGACCATACAATGTTGGCATTGCATTCCAACAAGAACACTAATACGTTTGATGGTGAAACATGTATGACAAAATTTCCAGTTTCTTTGTCCATTATGCTACTTCTCCTTGTTTGCAAGAGTTCAGATAGATACTTGTCAATGAAACGTTGCTCTAAGAAATGGATGGAAATGACGCTATCATATGGTTGTTTTCATCTTCCGCTGATATAAGGAACGGCGCAAGAACAGGGTATCAAATCCCAGTCTATTATCAAGAACCTTCAGAAGTAAATTCTATTCACTCTGCTACATTGTTTTAAACTAGGTTGAGGTCACGTGGCGGTCATACGGATCAATATGCAGAAACAGATGGAATCAAGCTGCCTGCTGATCACCGGGAGGTATACCTCCCAGCCAGTCACACGATGATGTTTAGAACGCCAAGTATCTATCGCTGTGCAAAGGATTATTCCAATCAACATGACAATCAACGGACTTAAAGATAATTATTAACTTGTACCCCAAACGATTCAACTGCGGGTTTTTCGTCACTTTCCGCATGTGTTCGTTCACGAAATGTTTCATGATAGAAATGGTTTGGAAGGGGCGACCACTAGTATGAACATATATTGCATACCCAAACGTTAGTCATAGCTCATGTGAATCAGGTTGGAACAGCCATTAGTGTGAACGCACACTGCATACTCAGACCTTTATGAGCCAGGTCAGCGGGACCAAGCTAGTGATTCCATTCTCTGAATATATCAGAATCAGAAATGTCTGATAATGAGTCCAAGTGGATTTTACTGTATAAAACTCTTCTGTGCGATATAAGGCAGGGGACAGTTTGACGAGTTGGTTCGGTTGGAATGAGACTTGGCGAACGGCCAGGTCCCTACATTGGCGATAGACTGAAAGTGCAATATATATACTGCAACTGGCTTACTCGGACAAGTCTTCAATATATTCTGCTCATATAATCCATTGAATTTTGGAAACTAAGGTGGGGATCTAAAGGGTGAAGATGGGCAGGAGATACATTGCAACATCTACTGATAACTACTGATAATGAAACTTAACGCTAGTAGCAGCCCGTATTCGTGTAGGTAAATAACAGTCGTCTCATACAGTTGCTGGGTTTCCGTTTGCGCCGTAAAACCTCTTGTAAATGCCAGTTAAATAGTTGCCGATTAGATCGTGATAGTGACCCAAAGTGCTTCATGCAAACGAGAATGGGTTCTAAACGACAGATAGCAAATAACGTGAAGTGGTTATACGTTTTGGTGAGTCCGAAGGCCTCACGAGTCCAGATGACGTATATGCCTAGTTATGATGACGAGGCGGGTTCAGACAATCTTGCAGTAAAACATAGTGTGAATCTTCACCCTTTAGATCCCCACCTTAGTTTCCCAAATTCAATGGATTATATATGTACGATCTTTCGGGAAGACGTTGAGCAACGCGTAGCAATAAACCAACGATCCCAAATGGTCAAAACAAGATTGGTTCACAATGCCACGGTACTATTAAACAAATGATCAAAGTTAATAAGTGGACAACCTCAACAGTTTCGATCGACGGGTCGTTTCCGGGAGATGGTTACAATTTGATGCTAAATAAGCCAACGATGAACTATAAGCGCATAATACGACATTAATACACAACAGAGTTGTTTCGAGCAGTCAACAGGTTCAAAAGCAACAGGGACGAGCCGAGCTCCAAGACGTGATGCACGCACCACTCATGCAAAGTACAAAAGGCGACAAGTGGCTATTCGCACAACTGTCAATTGACGCGATAAAAAACACAAACATCTAGGTCAATTAGCTGCCAGAAACAGAGCCAGTAAAATATACAGGTATAAACGTTTGGGGGGAATTGGGTTGGGTCGGATTTTCACACGACTGTGGCTTCGAAATTCAATAAACCGGCCCACAAAATCCGAACACGACCAAAATATTCCCGGAGAAAGTCGGTTCCGCTCAGCTCTGGTTCCCATCCCGACTAGACACTAGATCAACAAACGTCAAACGCAAGATACATCAGGCTTACAGCGCGACACCAACCCCAAGGAAGTACGATGCAGTGAAAGCCGTTCTCCATGACTCCCATTATGTGAGCCCTTCAATAGTATTACATTGAACAGTACGTTTAGGCACAAACCGTCCTCCATGACTCCCACCTCGCACTCTCATTGAGGACTGGGTGCCGATTGCACTCATCCTGGTCTACGTCACTTCTTCCTCCAGAAGGCGCAGACGTCTGATATCTCGCCTTAATTTACCGGACTTCGTCTTCACTACGGCGATCTGCACTAAACCGTCTCCGTCGGTAACACAACTAACTATCACGCCTAGAAGCCATGCGTTTCTTGGTAAAAGTTCTGAGATTACCAATACGATATCTCTCGGCCGGAAGTTGAGTTCTTTACGTACCGACCTCTGCCGTGCTTGCACAGTAGGAAGATACTTTTCCGTCCAACGACCCCAAAAGAGTCCGGCCAAATAATTGGCCTGCTTCCATCTTTGTTTGGACAGCTGCAACGTCGTCTGATCAGGACAAATTCTATGATTACCTCGCAGAGGCAAAATATCATTTGGCGACAATGCCAGTCCATCTCGAACATCCGATGTAACGGGCACCACTTCGACAAGGAGAGTACACAGAGTCTCGTCGCCTGGGGTTTGTTCGACACAAATCGACCAGAGTATGCGCCGTATCGATCGTATAAGTCGCTCCCACACACCTCCCCGATGACTGGCATAGGATGGATTATAATGCCATTGTATGCGCCTCTGTACTAATTTACTGTTGACAGATTCATGATCCAAGTTACTCGTCCATCGCTTGAGATCTTTATCCGCAGGTGGGAAGTTAGATCCGTTGTCGGAATAAACGTTGGTAGGACAACCTCGTCTCCCAATGAAACGCATCAAAACCATAAGGAATGATTCCGTAATCATGGAATGTGCGACCTCGAGGTGGACGGCATTTGATTGAAAGCAGGTTTGAACACAACCATACCCCTTCAATTTCAATTTCAATTTCAAATCCAGGACTTGATGAAGGCCCGAACCTGTTGACGTCCTGATGCATGACTGGTGTGATCCGGAGATTGACCAGATTGCGTTTTTTGTCGATGCGAATGCTTTCGGTAGTGGTCTGACGGTGGGGATAAAAGAGACATAACAAATCAAGGTTGCCCTGAACAGCAGGAGAAAATCATTTTTCGATTAGTACAAAGTGGGAAAAAGGTTGTTCTAACATTTGTTTAGCTCCGTTTTGAATACATCTACGCTGGAAGCCTCTGTAGCATGCAAGCCGGCTGTTTACCGCTCTGGTTGTCCGTAACACTCTCGGACCAACTGTGGGGCAATGTGGAGACACCAGGGGACAGCGTTCTTCCGAAGTAGGGGTTCCAACAAGTCCTGCAAAAGGAAACAACAAGAAACAAACATGAGCCAAAGGCCCAGTAAGCCATGCACACGACTTACACAAGCAATAACTAAAACGGCGCCAACAACACAGCAGCACGCTCCGTCACCAATTCAAATTCAACTAGTGCGCGCTCGCTGGTTTCGACCGCACGTTACACCTCCACGACTTTTGAAGGTAATTTGTTCCACGAGTTGACTACCCGGTTGGTGAAAAAGTTAAACCTAACTGCCAAACGTGATCTTGTTTTCTTGATCATGTACCTCTGTCCTCTTAAATCTCTGTCCAGAGGTATCACAAACAAACACGCCAGGGGACTTGTGTCGATATGGTGGGTAATCTTGTACACTTCAATAAGGTCTCCTCTTACTTGCCGGCGTTCGAGCGAGAATAAGTTCAACGAGCTTAATCGGTCTTGGTAACTTAGACCCTTCATACCCCATATCATACGTGTGGCGAGCTTTTGTACTTTTTCGAGGACAGCTATGTCCTTTTTTAGATAAGGGGACCAAGCCTGGGCACAATATTCCAGGTGGGGTCGAACTATGGCCGAGTATAGTGGAATGAATACTGCCCCTATCCTTCTGCACACTGACTGGACCAAATTGGTCGAGAACAAATTTAACAAATGGGTGCCAGCTCGGTTCTATTCGTACGGGCGGCAAGGGAGCCATCATTTTTTTGCCTGTGTTGGCGTTCCGGAGCCGACAAGGGAGGCAAGCTCCGATGACACGTTTGACAGTGGATGCACCCTGAATGATCCAAAATTGTTGCCTGATTAACGATCGAACGTGTGACGCACCGCAATGTCCTTCAAGCACGTGATGGTGGTTGACTATCAAGTCTGTCACATGATGACGCTTGTGAAGAATTACAGAGCATTTCAGCTGACATTCCGCATTAGCCAGCATCAGCCGTTCACCCACCCGCATTATCCCATCAACCAGGGTGGGGGTTAACTTGGAAAGCAGGCTTCCTATTGACAACTGAGTTGTTTGTCCAGACTTCTGCAACTTCATCAATAGAGATAATTCATTTGGAAAGCTATCCCTCTGGACCAAACGGATGCTATTTTCTCAACCGACTGAATTCCGCCCAACTTCAGGTGATCTCGATTAAAGGTAACATCACTCTTTTGATACCTCGTGAAAATCCAATGTGACTTGAGTCTGCGTAACCACGCTGTGGTATTTAGAAGCCTAGGTCAACTCGAACAAACGAGCATCCAAGACACAGAGATCTCATCCACTATGGTCACGTTAGTCTGCACCGACGGCCATTTCATATCTACCCCGATGGGTTCGCCGACGGTAGCAAACGTTTTAGACCAAGCTGTAACCGGCTGTTTCAGAAATGCGGGACCTGATAATCATGCTTCTATACCTGCGTGGTTGTACATCCCACGAGAGGCGCTGTCTGCTGAATTGTATTCCGACCTCACATGTCGCCATTGATCGGGTGATGTCAAATTGTGTACAACAGCTATTCGATTTGCACCGAACATGCTACACCTGGTAACCATATCTGTCAGACTAGTTTCATCATGACCAATGCAATTCATCGAGACAATCTCTGTCGGTTTTCTTTGGAGCGGGCTGCTAAGGACCCAACCAAGTAAATCTAACTGCGTATGGCTCTCCGCGCTCTCCACGTTTCTGGTCCATGACCCAGTGAGCCTCAGGCACGTTACAGCCAAAAAGGATGGTCGCTTCTGCACCATGGATCTCATCGAACGGAAGATCCCTCAGGTGTGACCAATTTTGAGCTTCCTGTTTCACCGATTCCACAGGTCGTGGGGGTAGATCTGTCATTGAATATGCATCGTTTATTTCAATAGTCTCTTGCTTATCCAGAGGAACAATCTTCAGGCGGACGTTCTTGCAACGGGTGGTGGTTAACCCATTCACAGTTGTGACTGACAGGGTGGACTGGGCGCCGGAGACACCGATACGCTCGAGTGGATCCTCCTTCACTAGAGTGGTAGCTGAGCCGTGGTCTAAGAATGCAGATGTCGACACTGAACCATGTATCGAGTCCAGTTTCACCGGTACTATAGCAAGTCATGTTTGCCATTCAGCGGTATTAGCCAAATTGCAGGTACCCTGATGTCTATTATCTTCCTTAGCCACATGCTGTGTGCGCGTGGGGTGCAGTAGACTATGGTGACGCATACCGCAGCCGTTCACGCCACAACGCGACTTGACCCTGCAGTCTGAGGCTCGGTGGTACAAATTAGGACAAACAAAGCAGCATCCAAGTCGCCGCAAGTTGTCGCATCTCGCGGGAACCTCCATGGCAAGGAAGCCATCACACGCTCCGAGGGCGTGCATATGGGAGCACAAGGCAGTCCAACTAAAAGGCTGGAAGACTCAAAGGGACCTCTTTTTGCATCTTGACGGCTGCTCCCAGACAAATGCATTGGCCTCGAGTCCGTCCGTTCGCTTTCATTAACTACCTGACCGTATCTGCTGCGCGCAATCCTCGCACAACGCGGGATAAACTCGGTCAGTTCGTTGAAGGACGGTTCTTGCGCCATAACAAAAATGTGGTCCACGGTTTCTGCCCACTTATGCTGTAGATGCAAGGGTAGTGCTCTCACGATGCGCTCTAGTATTGTCACCGAGTTGAGATCGGCAATATAGTTCATTTGACCTAGTGCAATAGAGCAGTTCTGCAGTCATATGGACAACTGTGACAAAGCTTCAACGCTGCTGCCCACACTCTTGCCGTCGGGCAGCAACCCATCTATCACTGATCTAGCAACAAAATATGGCTGTCCGTGAAGTTCTTTTAGCAACTGCCGTGATCTGCGATAGCCAGCGTTGGGTTCTAGCATGACGCATTCATCTATCGACTCCTTAGCTCGACCTTTACAGTAATACGTCAGATGAAGAGGCCTCTGACCATCATCCGACACTTTAGATTCAACGTAGCTCTCGAACCGTCGCACAAAGTTCCAATACGTCATGGGGTTACCATCAAAGAAACCAAGTTCCACTTCTGGCAATGCCAAGCTTGCAGACAGTGGAGCTAGTGCGGAGCCTAATTCTGCACCAGTCGTAGTTGGTACTTTCTCTACAGTACGGACAGTCATCGGATTCAAACGTGTCTCACAATCATCAAGAAACTTGTCTGTGAGAGTCTTGCTCACTTCCATCATCTCTGTTTTCTGCTTCCACATGCTCATTATAAATATCTTCATCCTCATCGGCTAGCATAGCGTTTAACTTAGCATCTTCTACTTCTGACTTAGCTCGCAATAAAATTAGCCGTAGTTTAACTTCTTCCTTAAGCTGTCTTTCTTTCAACTCAGCTCGTAACAACGCAGATCTAATCTGAACACTCTTACGACTGTTACAGCTAACATGGGAACCAGAGCATGAGACAGAATCAATAGCACCTTTGACTTGCTCGAATGACTTCGATTGGCCTTCCAGTGTAGGTTGTTTCTTGCAATTGTCAGACATCATCAACGGGAAAGCAGACTGAAGATCAATGTTGAGTACCGCACGATTTTCCGGGAAGACGTTGAGCAACGCGTAGCAATAAACCAACGATCCCAAATGGTCAAAACAAGATTGGTTCACAATGCCACGGTACTATTGAACAAATGATCAAAGTTAATAAGTGGACAACCTCAACGGTTTCGATCGACGGGTCGTTTCCGGGAGATGGTTACAATTTGATGCTAAATAGGCCAACGATGAACTATAAGCGCATAATATGACATTAATACACAACAGAGTTGTTTCGAGCAGTCAACAGGTTCAAAAGCAACAGGGACTAGCCGAGCTCCAAAAAGTGATGCACGTGTAGTTCCAGAAGTAGACACAGATTCACAGTCCACTGTCCACGTGCTGAAACGCAGAGAGGAACCCTCAAAGAAGGGACACTCGAACAGCGAACACACGGGATAACAGCCAATACTCTAGTTGTCCGTTATAATCGTGGACGAACGTTGGAGCAACGTGGAGACACCGGGGAACAGCGTTCTTCCGAAGCAGGGGGTTCCAGCAATAGTCCTGAAAAAGGGAACAACGAGAACCATCATGAGCCAGAGGCCCAGTAATTCAAGCACACAGCTTACGCAAACGAGAATGGTGCTAAAGACAACAGCACGATGTTATACAATTCAAATTCAATCTGTGCGCGCTCTCTAGTTTCGACTGCGCATTACACACGCACCACTCAAGCAAGGTACAAGAGGCGACAAGTGGCTATTCGCACAACCGTCAGTTGACGCGATAAAACAAAAACATCTAGGTCAATTAGCTGCCAGAAACAGAGCCGATAAAATATACAGGGATGAGCGTTTTGGGGGAATTGGGTTGGGTCGGATTTTCACACGACTGTGGCTTCGTAAGTAATAATAATAATAATATAATAATATAATAATATAGGTATATTTCTCAACGCATCTGTGAGAAATACGCCCAGAAAAGCCTTATCAGTATACACATGGTAACGTGAAACGCATACCGTACTCAAAATTGTTAATTGTACAATACACCAATTATGAAAATAAAGTTACAAAACGGACATAATAATAGAGGAAAATTTTAGTTTATGAGGAAGCATTTAGCTTACTTGCTTCTAAAACGATAGTTCTCAAAATTTTCAATGTTCGATAAAAATGCTGAGTAGTTACATCAATTCTCGCTTCACAAGGTTAACAGAGGCCTTATGTTCAAGGTCATGCCAGAAAAAAGATTTTTCAGGATGGAGAAAACGAACAGTCGAAGGATTTCGCTAGTATTTGATGTATACGGTTTCGGAAAATCATGTAGAAATTTTTGTGAAGATGAAGAATGATAGAAGGGTCCCAATTTTTGCGGAAAAATGGACGATCTTC
>JTDE01005625.1:34477-47836 GCA_014338405.1 Paragonimus skrjabini miyazakii
AGGGTAAGGTTGAACTGAGTTGGTCGAGTCTACATGCACTTTGTCAGCGAAGGGATCACGGGTTGCATTTGGGTGAACATCAATATTGTGGGGGCTGTTCGTATCAAAAGGGGCGTTAGGCATGGGATAATCAACTCTGGTGGGAATAGTCGGGTTCTGGTTAAGTCCTGCCTTAGAAGGTGTATAACGCAAGAGATTGCTACTGTTCGGAAAAGGCCGGAGATTAGGGGTTGGTAATAGATACATCCTTTGTTTCCCTGGGTGGGGGTGCGGGTTTACATGCTTATTTTTTCCCTTGTAATTCGCAGGAGGTAAGCAGGAGCGACTCATAGGATAATGAATTGAGGAGGGTTGAGTAAAGCCAGTGCTCCACTGGTGGCTGGTTGATTGGTTCCTTTTGGATAAATTTAACGTTGGAACGCCGACGTGTGTCTGACTAGTAGATGGTTTGAGCCTTGCTTTGTCTGATCTAAATGCCGCGTAGACAGTTTGAGATCTAGACGTCCCATTTGGTTCAACATGGGCGCAGTAATTTGCCTGCTGATGTGTGGATTTTGACTCCTCGACAGCGGTCGCCATTTCGTTAGGCAGGTTGTTAGAATTCTCAAGATCTACTGTTAAGTTGATTGCGTTTCACGTTACTATGTGTATACTGATCACGCTTTCTGAGCGTGTTTCTCACAAATACGTTGAGAAATATACCATTATTATTATTATAAGTCGGCAAGTATGTTTTCCTCTTCGTTCGTGTTTTCAAGAGGTACACTGGCATGCTTAGGTGTGATACAACAGGACGAGACTACACACTCAGCTGGTCCCGATTCATCACCCTTTGACATCTTCGTGCCTTGTTTGGGTGCGTCCTGGACAACACGCTTGGAAGTGACGGTGTTGCGCGATAAGCGACACAATATAAGCAGAATATATTGAAGACGTGTCGGAATAAGCCGTTTGCATTATTTATATATATCTTGCACTTTACCATGGAAAATTTGGTGAACGAACACATGCGGGAAGTGACGAAAAACCCGCAGTTGAATCGTTTGGGTTGCAAGTTAATAACTATGTTTCAGTCCGTTGATTGTCATGTTGATTGGAATAATCCTCTGCACAGCGATAGATACTTGGCGTTCTAAAAATCATAGTGTGACAGGGCTGGGAGGTATACCTCACAGTGATCAGCAAGCAACTTGATTTCATCTGTTTCTGCATATTGTTTCGTATGACCGCCACGTGACCTCAACCTAGTTTGAAACAATGTAGCGTAGTGGATCAAAACAGTATGTGGAACTCAGGTGTGAATATGAGGTCAAAATATAATGAAAAGGGAAAACCAAATAACTCACAATAGTCCGTAGAGATACGTTGGTTTAGTGTTCCACTACGCCAAATGAAGATTTCCACTAATGCTGTTTGACGTGTCTCTCAAGTAATCTCGATGCCACGGCCAAGATGATACCAACGACAGATAAATGAATTTTTCGAACTAAATGGTTAATTCCGCTGAATTCTAACTCCCCCAAAGACCTGTACGCCACCGACCGTGAACGCAGACAGCACGCAGAACTCGGAAGTGTAATTTTTGGAAATTATTGATTACTCAGTGGATTGATGAATCTCGTTCACATCATGTGTACGTTCGATTAACCTCGTTCACATCATGTGTACATGTGAGGTTGAAGAAGATGAAAAGGCATGAACAACAATAAAAATTATGAAGTATAAAACAGTGTATAAAACGCTACAGTAGTAGAGAGAATAGAATTTACTTCTGAAGATTCTTGGTGATAGACTGGGATTTGATACCCTGTTCTTGCGCCGTTCCTTATATCAGCGGAAGATGAAAACAACCATATGATAGCGTCATTTCCATCCATTTCTTAGAGCAACGTTTCATTGACAAGTATCTATCTGAACTCTTGCAAACAAGGAGAAGTAGCATAATGGACAAAGAAACTGGAAATTTTGTCATACATGTTTCACCATCAAACGTATTAGTGTTCTTGTTGGAATGCAATGCCAACATTGTATGGTCGTATGTTTATGCTTCGACCATATCTTCAAAGCGCCGCAAAATGATGAACTCTTTGGCTATGGGATGACGTTGTTCATCTGGCAAATTGCAATTGAAAATTGCAAAGAGTGCGTTAACGCCAATAACGGGTTGGTTTTGCGAAAATGGTGGGAAATGTTTTCATCACTAAACTAATAATTTTAGCACTTATTCGATGTATTCCAAGTTTTCACTAACCCTGCTTATTCACATCTGATGTAATGTAGGCACTTTGCCTGAAAGTTCGATCTTAAAATTGCCAAAAATAATTATAAATCGAATGTTTGCACTAAAAGGACCGATTTCCCTTTTGAACGACCTTCAACCCGAGGCCCCCGAAAGGAATAATTTCCCTAGCTTCGTTTTCATTAGGCAACCGTATTCACCGCTGCGCCCTTCATCTTACATCTCACACGGCCGAATTATCGTTTGTGGACACTCAACCGCTTTCATTCGTGATTAGTGGTCAGGTTGACCGACCGCCTCGAGAGGAGACGCAGTAATTATTCTGTTAACTCCAATGGATGCCCCCTCGGCTAGGAGTTGGAATGTGACGACTGTGATTAATTGTGTGATGTCAAGTCTATATGAAAACCAAAATCCCCTACTACCCATCATTATTCAAAATACTGCTCAACTTTTCTGGTAAAAGGTTTCAAACGAGGGGTCATCGATTGGGGCTAACAGTAGAGATTTTGTTTCCCGTCGAGCAGGTCAGTCTTTGTCGGCAACTGCAGACACGATTCTTTGTAATCTTTCCCCCGAATATTCGCGCCTAATGTTTCTTATTACTTTCCCATGACATGTGCTGGACAAACTACACAGCACCGCCCATTCTGGCATCTGAGACATGACGGAGCTTGTTTCTGAAAATTACGTTTTGTTCGGTGTGCCGAAGGACGTCGGAACCTGGCCTGTCAACTAGCATGTCAACAGGCTAAACGTCACCACCGCGCATTAGACCCGATAGGTCGATATCAAACTAATTCCTCCTGTCTTTCGCACGTTCACAGTGAAATCGTTGGTCCTGTGTCGCAGTCTAACGGTGTGTCCTACCTTTTCACGATCATCGATCGCTTCACTTGATGTCCCGAAGCCGCCTCAACACTCAAAGTTGCCGCCAAAGCAATCCAGCCCGGGTTGCATCGCGTAGTTTCCACGCTACCTTGACAGTTGATGGTGACACGCAATTTGAAGGTGGTTGCCTTGAGGAAACGCTGCATGCCTTACGATGCCATCACCCCCCGCAGAACGGTCTACCATTCAGAAGCAAATGAAATGCTTGAACGCTTTCTTCGACAACTGAGAGCAGCGCACAGTGCTTCTGATTCCATTCGTAGAACAGAAACCCTCCCAATGGTGCTACTTGGTACTCATGCGGAACTTAGGGTCGATATTTAAGTGCCCGGTATCGAACATTTTGCGGCCAATCAATACCTCCCCACTGGCACCTATCACCTTAAATACGAAGTCCATTTCGTCAAACATCTCGCCGTCCATATGCGTCGTTCCCCTTCGACAGACACCCGACAACAAACCCATAAGGTTTCGGTTCCGCACGCCTTCCATCAATGTACGTGCGTCTTCCTACATATGATTGGCAGCAACGTTTCCTGGAACGCTCTCACGAAGGAGCTTTTCAGGGCGCCTCGAGAAAGGAACTGGATTTATAGACCACCACAACCAGCGCACCATGTCTTTCCTGACATCTACTATTAGTCATTTTCTTCCTCGTCCGCCACCCAGCCCGTGATTTCTGACGCTCCCGTCAGCAGCATGGATGAGTCCGTTTTGGAACTCGTTGCACCTACATTCTTGTTATCGGCTGCCACCCGTTCTGAACTCAAGGTGTATTTGCCGAAGCGTTTTGTATTACGACATGGATGTGTGCGTAAACACAACAGGGGAAAGTTCAACAGCAACAACAATACGGGTGTGTTGGTTCACCTCATATAAACGCCCTCTATTGCTGCGTTATTCGGCTGAGTATGTCATTTTTCTTAGTCTCGGCATTCAGCCGATCGCGTTTCAGTTGTTGTCGCACATTTTGTCCGATGGCGGCATGGCGCACGTAGCACCACCGACCGCGATCATCTCCGATTCAGTACGTTACACCATTCACAAACGTTCCATGGACGCCCCTTCTCCAACATTCATCGTTTTTTATTGTTATGGCAACTTTGAGGGGAGATACATAAGTAGTAGTTCGCTAGGAACTGTAGATATTAGTGCTCTTCCACTTGCGGCGTCTGGGAATTTTTCACACTAATCGCAGGCTGATCGAAAATCAGCTGGTACGCGTTGAACCAGATCGGGCCAAAGGTGGCTGGCGTCAGCTGTCCTGGTCAGGAACGAGAGGTTGTTGTCATAGTACACTTCTATGGGAGCCATGTAGCGGTCTGAAGTTTTCACTGGCTTACCAGCGGTATGATATGTAAAACAGTTCCAGAACTCAGTTGTATGTTGTACCTGGACTGTTAAGAAAGCTCGTATGATGTATGTTGAGCGATTGTGTTTCCGCATTCCATGGGGCTGTGTGGCACGAAACCGAACCACACATACTTCCGGTCTACTCACTGGTCGACGGCCAGTCCCTAGTCTCCCTAGCTAACTTGGCTGTCGGTGCCGTTTATAACGCTACAGGAGACCCCTTGAAGATTTTGTCCACTAACCATTCGGTCTCTATTTCCAACAACCTATTTTTACTTGTGATCTGAGGAATTCGCGTTTGGGAAAAACGATTGGTGCCCCTAAGAATCAGTGGAACGAATAAATAAGCTGATAAATGTAACGCAGTCATTGTAAATAGTACTGATATCAGACGAGTGCTACACTTTCGTAAAACGATGAAAACAAAAATCCTGCCTTATGACTACGAAGAGTAGTGGTCCAGGAATGGAGTCCCATGGAGCTCCGCTGGGGCTGAGTCTAACGGAAGATGGTGAAGAACTCGCCCGCAGACGATATAATTGACCTGTCAGATAGGATTCATACCGGCAGGGAAGGTTGTTCAGAACACCACATTGGTGGAGCCTGCTGAGTAAATTAGGATGGGCCATGTGGTCAAAAGGCTTGGTTACTTCAGGATATATCCCGTCAACTCCTTCAACACCATCAGTAGCACAGGCCTACCGGTTCACAGTTAGCAGCAATTCCGTTATGTATGGGCGGGCGCTCAGAAGGCTATATTGCTCGTTGAGGAAAAAAGGCTGATGATGATAAATTGCCGGACGGCGAGCCATGGACCAGAACTCCAAAAACCTTCGACATAATATAGGGGCAACCTGGGAGTTGTTTCAAAGTAGACTGTGCTACCCACTGTTGTAGACGAGGGTACTACCCACCAACTTCCAGCTCTTAGCATCGTCCTAGAGCAATGGGCTTTTGAGGCTAGATGCTTGAATGGGCACTGAACTGTGAAAGGAGTGAACGGGGTGTAAAGACCAGCCAAGGAGATACAAACTTAGTTTGTCAATGATTCGTTAGTACATCTTACGTTGTAATGTCTACTATGGAAGCCTCGCTAGGAACGGCGACGCTGCATGCTGCAGAACACCTCGACATGGTGTTTGGAAACTGTGCCGTGGAAGTCAGCTAGAATTTCATAATCTTCACCTTCGGGGCCAGGAAGCCTTTGTGGGACGGTTAGCTCGACACACCAGCCTTGGCGCCAACGGTTTTCAATACAAAGTTATACGGGCTTTTTTGATCATCAACAAGGCGCTGGAATAGCGTGACCAGAAATTCAATCGGCCCTCCTGGACTGGTTTGGTGCGCTAGTTTTGAATATGCGAACAGAGATGACGACTGTTTTCAGCCCCTGGTGTTCTCGAATTGGTTACTACCTGCACAAAAAAGCAGTCTTGGATACATTTATTGCCCCCTTTCCATTACTCTACAGCCTTCAACCAGGCGTGAACAGCAGACATACACAAAAATGTCCGAATACGGTCACACGTCACCTTGCGAAGCGATCAAATAACGTCTGCTTCATGGCGGGCGAACGTCCTACCTGATATGAACAGCATGCTATTCGCCTTCCTCACAGGCCTAAACACTGTCCACCCACCGGAAAGTCGCTTGACATAACTATACTCAGGTCCTTGACAACGTTCAGTTACAGAATTCGGAACCTCCGTGTCCTTGGAAAAGAGCCAGTGAGCAATTAGCTACACACGGTTGATTTGGCGTAAGATTCCGCTCCAATCATGTGTAGGTCATCCGGCATACAAGCCCACCGGGATTCCCATCATATCTACGTCATCCTCAAAGCTTAACTGGTGTCATTCACTTCTTCTGTCAACTCGTCAACGAACATCAGGATCAGCAGCCTCACCACGGATTTCTTAGGCAACGCACCCTGTGTGGGCACCACCAAGCTATGTCCACATACAATGGTCTGTCCGTTGAGAAATCGTTGGAACATTTTTTCGGCTTCTCGGGGTGATAACTAGAAAACCTAAATGATTCACGGACCTAACCGCGATTTTAAAGTCCAATTAGCTTGGGTAAACTCTCTCATCCCTATCCAACCTTCATCCATAAAACAAACCAAGCTCGTGATACAGGGTTTATGCTTCCTGGAGTCATGAGCATTCATCGAAAGAAAGCTATTGCCAGCAAATTGTCTCAGTAACATATCTGACGGCCCACCGTGGTAGTTTCAAATGAGGTTAGCTGGTCGGACGTTATCTATCTCATACATCATGCCCCCTATAAAACGGGGGAAGTCGCAGCCTAACTCCATTCATTTAGTATAGTGGCTGTTGATAAGACCTATTTGAGCAACCTGGTCAGGACCCCACGGTTACTTTCATGAGTTCTTGAACTCCCCAAAACAGTGTCAACAGGCTCCATTGTTTTATCCAAGTGAAGGTTAAACATCCCGTCGTGCACCTCCCCACAATCAATTGAAACACCCATCTCTCCGAGCCGTCCAAAGATATAATCTCTGGAGCCCCGGCATCTTGCACATGTACTTAGTCGAAGAACCGACATAAGGCCCCCATCATCTGCAAAGTCATTACAAAAGCATCACTCAAAGAACCTGTAATATCACCTAAACCCCTCATGATGGCCTGTCCAGCCTGCACATAGCTGAAGCAGGCTTCTGGGTTCATCCTTTGATATCTCGTCAGGTTTGACTAACATTCAGCCCAATGACTTACCAAAATTTGGAACTGGCTGTCGTGCCACCTTATATTCGTAGTGCGTGTAACGCTTTGTAGCCGCGGGTGTGTAACGCGCCAAAGCCCTCCTATTTCTCTTCCGAACGTCATTCGTCACCACGTTATCAAGCCCCTCACAAAAGTATTCGTTTGCGCCTCACCTCTATTTACATCTGACTCTTCAGGTGTGCAATCTGTTCATTCAGATAAACCGTATTATCCCAAGGTCTGACCCGTAACCCACTGATGTCATCGTTATCTTGAACCATTAGCAATTACATGCTTTGTACAATCCACGGTTTATATCCCCTGAACGATCTACGAGGCTTGGTAAGAAGAGAGATGTTGACCCTCTCGTACTTTAGGCGGACGATCCCGCCATCAGTCTGACCCTCTCTTCAGCTAGCCACCTGATCAAGGAGCTAGGGTACAACCCTGCTCTGTAGAAATCCAAGGAGCTCACTGTTAAACAAGTTAGACGATGCATACTTCATCTACCAGCTGTCCTCAGGCACATTTATATCCTGTAGAAAAGTACCCTCTTTCAAGGATTTATTGGCTATTCAACAGCTACTTGGAAAGGTAAGACTATCTGCTAGACCGCAATGACGCCAGGTTAGAAACACAGTTGATTAAATGAGATATATCTGACGAGGCTGACGGTCGTCAGCTTAACATTCCTTATAAACGGCTCGACGCATGCTCATCTCGCAAATTCTAACGTCTATGTTATTCTACTCAACTCAGAATTTGTACACAACAGGGATGATCTGGGTCCAGATGGATATATGGTTAACGGATGTTCAGCGAGCTGACCTTCGAAATCATCCTGGGGCCAAAGAAGTATCCTCAGGAAGTAACGGTTTGCTTCGGACAGGCAAACCTGCAAGAATAAACCCTCGACATTCGGTGCAGCCACAACCGGGTGGACTCTGAATCCCAGTAATACGTCCACAGGTGACAGGTGGGATTCGATCACTGCGATAACTGGTTGTTCAGCAGTGTGGTGTGCCATAACGCTGCACAGTTAAATACCACACGAAGTTTACCAAGTCTTTGAGGGTTGAATGTAAGTTGGTGTAACGTGTGCCACCTCGTGACAAGCTGATCAAGCTTAGCATCTACAGGTACCCTTTAGATATACCCTGTGACAATATGAGGATATAGTAAAGCGGCATATCTCAAGTGCAGTGTTTCACCACGTAAAAAGCAGCTTCTCAAATGTGCATCCTTTTCAGGGACAGTATTCAACTTAGAGTTAAAAGCACCCTGGCAGCTGTTCGTGGTAACGAAAATTCCAAATGACCGTCAAACAAGCAAACACGTTGTTAAAATAATGATACAGCCGGCTCATCCCTATACGAACAGGATTCCGCAACATTCGCCTGATCAGCAAACACCCGTTTTAAGGCAATATAAGATGTTTCATGATGAAGGAATCTTCTTGGTAAACACTGTTCACAGGAGCTTACCGTATGGAACACAACTTATCCAACCAAGCTGGAGGTTAGCCGCGTAACGCTGATTCTTCGTTCAACTGCCCAATGAGCTCCTGGGACATCACACTGGAACAATACGGTAGCCTTTGTTTGGCCGGTAATTCCAAACTCAATTTCCCTGAATTCGTGCTACCGTTGACAAACATCCCGCAACAGGGCTAGGGGCCTGGAAGAAAAGTGTCTCCCTAAACTCACCGGTCATATGTAATACTTGTTTCTCGTGAAGTCGTATGAGACAATATGGTGTATGTAATCAGGATATCACACCTAAACGTATGTAAAACCAAATAAGGAAAACACATTCCGTGTCACACACCATTCAGTTTGTAGAAATGTTAGCCATGAGAAACTAGTTAGCAAACTACTTTGCATAATTGGGGTTACGTAATGAAAACGCTCAGAATGTACGTGTATCCCAGCAAACTTTTGGAGGATACTTGCGTTTGGAATGGTTGGGGCGTCACGGAAGTGAGCTCAAGGAAAATGTTCGCCACGTACACGTGCCAAGTTTCGTTATTCGTCAAATCGTATCAAGATCGGACCGATTGAATGTCCCATCCCATGGGAAATTCATTTACCCGGGAGAACGAAGGTGATACTTGCAACGATCGTTGACAGTACGTCCGAACAAACACTTCCAACAGACACACTTATGAGTCCGAATCAACGTAAAAGTGAAATATATATAGATACAATAACTCCGTGTTTCGTTTTGCGTTCCAAATACGAGGGAATAAAGAGTGTCTGTACATTTTCCCAGTAGGCTTTTATCAATAATGAGCATCTGTGTAGGCTACTAAAGTTGCCTGCAATTTAATACGGGCTTTAAGAAGAGGTATTTAATTTCACTATATTTAAATTCTGCATATTATGAGTTGGTATCTATGCGTGTGATAATGACGTTCGGAAAAACTGAGAGCGCTACGTTACGCCTAAAGAGTGGGGTAAACGACATGGTGCATCGCCACACTCTGCGCAGTTAGAAGTGCAGCTGACTTGGATCAAATGACGCCTGAATCCTAATGGCCCCTATATAAACGCGTATACATGAGGCAGTTTGAGTCAGGTTGAATATCTCTCCGCGGTTTCATTAGGCCTTGAAGTTCACCTGTTGGAAATAGTGAACCAGTTTGTTTCGCTTTCTAACAAACTGAATGATGTGTACACAACTTTGCACACGAGGATCACAGTATAAACAAAACTAATTGCTTATGTTCAGCGAGGGTATATGGTAGAAATTAAACAAAAGGCTTCTGTTAATTTCCGTCTGGGGAGTCGAGGTGCAAAATATTTGAAAGTGAGCGCCGTTTGTACAGGCGTTTGGGAAGGTTTTCGTATGCTGTTTGTTTGAAGACGTTTTATAGAAGCACGCCGATATTTAAGAGGCAGGTTATATGCACTGCACGCGGCCGAGACATCCCAAGACGTACAGCGCAGTTTGGCTTAACGCTTGTGAACCGACTGCCCGTATGCATAAAGAAATGAAATGCAGAATGGAAATAACGATCAAACACAAGGCATTGACGTATTTTATGTGAAACTAGTTATAATAATAATATATATTTCTCAACGCACTTGTGAGAAACATGCTCGAATGTGAGCGATCATGAAAGATAATCACATGCGGTACAAAGCAACAAATGGGTATATAACAAGACAAATAGGAAATCTATCGACAAAAGAAGACGTAATCAGCGGGAAAATAGTCACGTTTGATCTACACACAAGGAAAGGAGATAGTTCACTTGCTCCACATATTTGGTTCCAAAGATGAAATGTTACATTAATTTACATTTTACAAAGTTAAATAAAGACGACCTTTCAAATATTTCAAGGTCACACCAGGACATACGCGCAAATGCATCTTCGAGGGATTTCGCCGTTATTTGACGCAACTTCAGTCGGAAAAATGTTGAAATAATTCAGTTTGGGCGATGGATGGCGGGAAGTTCCGAAATCTGGCGGAGAATTGAACAGACTCCAGCGCGGGACGCTGTTGACTGTTGGAAGATGTCGAAAGGTTGAAAATATCGCTTATCGCTTGGCCAATATGGAGTTTTTGGCGTCCGTTCATTGGAAAAATTTTCTTTGCATGACGGATGCTCGTGGGAATGAGAAAAAATGCGCAATGTCGTGTGTTATCCTAACCTACAGACAAAATTGCATTTGTAGGCTGCAGAAGTGGCCTGCATAGGTGCGCCAAGTAGATGATTACAGATGGACGTTAACGCGAGTGTATTTACGCGAGATGATAATTCAGCCTTTAGATACGGGACAGAACAACATCACTTAGGAACCCAAGGTGTCATGCATGGCAGAGTGGGCTGCGTGTAAGCAAGCGTTTTTGATACTGGCCCCAATCAAGCTGTTTTCTAGAAGTCTAGTTGTCGAAGCTGATTTGCGGGTTATTTGCAGCCACAGTTTGGACTCTGTCCAGGTCACCAAAAAAGAGGGCACACAATGTTTGGAGCAGAACTTTGCGAAATAACACTTTTTGAATTGCTGGCTTACCTTACTAACTCTAAGTTCGTTCAGAAGCCAATCGCATACATGCAAATAACTTACCATCAAATGTGAATATTTTATTCGAGGTGTCAGGGTTGGAAAAGTATGAGCCTTGGTCATAAGTTCATATGAATAGCCATGTTGTGGATGAACAGCAAACGTTATAGTGAAGATGTTCAAATGTATCAATTTTTCATGGGTCTGTGGTTTAGCCTTGGCCTGCCTAACCATAGTGAGGCGACAGTTCAAAACGTAACGGAAAATAGCAAGCACGCAACTTTTACGTGTTTCTGTCTACTTTCACAAGGTCGATGCTAAAGACTGCGTCCAGCTGAACACGCTTGGTTGCTTGGATCTTCGGGTTTAGCCAGTGGGCTCAAGGTTCAAAGGAATGAGTTTGAATTTTGTAGCAAAACATGCTGTTCCGTTCCTGGCACCATTTTTGTTTTCGTTTGCGTAAGCCGTGTGCATGGCTTAGTGGGTCTTTGGCTCATTTTCGTTCATGATGTTTCCTTTCACAGGACTATGACTGGAACTCCCGCATCGGGGACTCACTGTCCTCCGGTGTCTTCAAATATCATAAACTTTTCCCTCAAGTGTAACAGACGATCGGAGCAAAAATTTACTGGGTAATATGTTGCCATACCTGGCTTTCTGCAGCGTTCGCTCTGACTGAAAAAAGTTAAATAACTTAGTGTACCTCTAGTGGACGACAGTTGGAGATTTTCTAACACGTCAGACCTATGTAGATTAAAGATAGAGGCACATTGCTCGCTTTGAGGTCTTGGGCACATTTTGTAGGGCTAACTGTCTAGCCGGCAGACTCAACATATTTTAAATATGGCTTATCGTTCTTTTGGTTTGTTCAGTTTACGGCACACTTGCTCAAAGAAATTGAGGGATTTAGAGTACCGTATTACCATAGGTCAAATGGAAGTGGTGGTTTGGTGTTATTTTCACCAAGTGAGAAAAAGTCTTCGAGTGTTAGACTACCATGAATGATAGTGTTTGAGTTGTTCGCAGAGAACCTCGCCCGTCATGTTTTGTACGTATCAAACATACCTTGTGAATACAAACTAATAGGTGGTGACTTCAACATGCCAAATATCTCCAGGACCTCATTCACAGCTCCTACAAAGCAAGCTGATTCTCTCTCATGCATTCAACTGAATGGATGGAACCAACATGTCTTAGCGCCCACTAGACAGAAACATATTTTGGATCTCATATTCACCACAGGTATCTCGTCCGTAGAGATATCCGTTCTGGAACAATTTCCGGGAAGTGACCACAACATCGTCAAGTGTCAGTTTGACTTCAATACAGTTATCAAACCCACAGTTTTATTATACCGCTCAATCAAGTACATTTATTGGTGTACCTTCTCCTCCTTACCAAGATCCTTAAATTGGAATACATCCTTTCTTACATCGGACCCAAAAGTAGCAACCGAGGAATTTATCAACTACTTCCAATTTTGTATCGATATTCTGGCCACCATAAAGTCAAAACGCGTTGATTCTTATGTGCAAGGTAGAATCCTAACCGCAAAATAGAATGGCAAACTTGAGTCACTTAAGTCGATGCACAGAAGAACACTGGACTTCTCCCTAGTAACGCAAATGAGCAGTATGTTTGAACATGTAGAATACAGAACGCAACTGCATTACGCGAACGAAGAAAAGCTTGCGCTTAGCAGTGAGCAAAGGAGCATGAGACTAATGCAACTGATGAGACGGAGGAATTCCATGAAAGACCCCCCTATAAAAGTTATAACTCTGAAAAATAATACGGTTGTCGATGACCCTGTTGAAATATGTGAACACTTCAACTCACATTTTGCTGCTGCGTTTAGCGTGGAGGGCACAGTATTACCCGTTATCCCGTTGAAAACAACAGAAGTTCTGTGCAATATGGATTGATGTTAGAGGTATCCGCTTACAGTTGGTTGCCGTTAAACCAACAATCCACCCTGGACCTGATAGTATCCCACTAGTCGTCAGCAAGCGAGAAGGTGAGGATGTACTCATCCTCTTACTAAATTAGTTCACGTTATCACATTTATCCAGCACCTTCCCTACCCAGTGGAAAAAGTCAATCATAATGCCCCGATACAAAAGTGGTCCAAGACAGG
>JTDE01005626.1:4618-42509 GCA_014338405.1 Paragonimus skrjabini miyazakii
TGCTTCTCATCCGTGGACACAGTTGGATCATATAACAGTTAATTACAGGTGGTGTCACTCTGTTAAGGACTGTCGTGTCTTTTGGAGCAACCACCTGGACTCGGACCGTGCTGTTGTGTGTGCTCGTTTCGTTTTGTCATTTGTCCGGAGGACATACATTCGTAAATGCAAGGTGCTTGACTGGAATTCGAGCGAGGTGAGTGTGAAAAACGCTTATCAGGAGGCATTGGTGAATAAGTTGCCAAGTTCGAGTAAGGTGAGAGATCCTAACGAACACTGCGAACAACTCGCCGCAGCTATGAAAATATGTTGTGAAGAGGTGTTCCGAAGGAACTTTCCAGTTGAGACAGAACTGGATTTCTGTCACGTCGATAAACCTTATGAACAAGCGTAGATCGATCCCACCTAATGACGACCGCCAAGAACTTAAACGCAAGCTGACTAAAAGCTTGCACAAAAACCGTGAACACTACTCGATCGAACAGTCGAAAGAAATGGAAAAAGCTCTACTGTCTGCGAATGGCAGTAGGCTTTATTCTCTGATCCGTGGTTGTACTGGTCGTCGAATTGGTGTAAGTGAGACCATATGTGAACAAGATGGTTCACTTATCACAGGACGTGCGCGTCCAATGCTCTTCATCTACAACCGTTACGACAATCGGAAACTTATCAGTAAATGACAATAATCCATGGATGTATTCTTAACTCGCCCAGAGAACAGAAAGAACGAACACCGCCTGAATCCTAGAACAGTGTGTGTCCGAATACCCTCATCACGCGCCTCGTGGACTTGACTACATGTCAAGCCAGGACGAGAGAAACGCACATCGCTCTAAGCTAATCACAATCAGGGTCAATGCATGTTCGATCAATAACGCTGTCTGCCCATGAGGTGACTGTAATGGCATCCAACAACCACAAACATACTAGTTGAGAACGGCTAAGCACCTTGACGTTGAACGTTTGAACATAGACGTAGCTATTTTCACTAGTTAGGCTCCTTCCCGTCCCCTTCTTTTGCGTTTTTCCTTCCTGGTTGTGTGGTTGTGTTAAACATCAGTGTGAACCACTGATTCATTGCTGTCTATGATGATGATTCACGGGCACATGGTGAATGGCAAAACATCAGGCTGACCACACATTTCAGATAAAGTCTGTCTATGGTTCAGTGCCTTTTAAAGTCGATAGTACCTCTGAAAACATAAACAACAGGTGTAGCGTAGCACTTATCGAGACCTATTCTACAACTAAATTACGTTTATTTCCATATCAATTTTGCGCACCCCTCTCGAATGAATGATATGTAGCCAGTTCATGTTGTCTCTTACTGTGTGTGCCATTTGCTTCGTTCCTGTGAAACGAGCCACATAGGCCGCACGAGACGACAATTATCTGGACGCATTCGAGAGTACAATACGGTGACTCGGCAAATCACTGTTCATCTTCTATCGCTACACAAACAATGAAATTCAATCACTCAACTAATTCCAAAGACTCGTTCCGTTCGACCTATTGAGCCCGTGATGTGCAACCAAAGCAAGTAAAAGGTTGTTTGTTGGCAATCGCATCGCCAGTCATCGCCATTCTCCCACTATGTACTCGAAAATATTTTGTCAAACCGGTGAATATTGTATGGTCATGTGTTCACGTCCGGATCGGACAGTTTATGCAATCATGATCACTATCTTGACAGTTAACCTTATTTTGTATGATCGACTCGTTAGTTGTTGGTTGTTACGGGACTAGGTATCAAAATTCCATCATGCTGACATTGATGACAAACCGTTCGAATCATTATCGGAACATGTTTCGAGCGCGATTATCTCATAAATATGTCGTATGTTGTCTGATACCGAGTCACCGATGACAAGCTTGTCCGCCCCACGCTCTTCTCACGAGTGATGGGCTTGTTGCTTTTCTTCTCTCTTTCAAAGCGTTCACATGTGCATTTCTTTAGTCGGTTGCCTTGAGCTGACCCTGAGTGTTACTTTGTAATGTAGCCAACTCCTCTTCCTTTCTGTAGTTGTCCAGGTGTGGACTTATTACTGTATATGGAACGCAGATCTTCAAGGCATCTTCAACGCCAGGGTGAATGCCACGTGACTCAAATGAAATCTAATTTCCCAACATATGTTTGCGTTCACAGTCACGGCAGTGTAGTATGTGATTATCCAGATTAACATTCCGGTGAGCAAAATTGATATGTCAGTGACCCCCAGTGGATGCCCTTACATCAATAGACTATATCATATCTCCACGTCGTAAATCAGATTGTTCATTCCTCAAACCAACTGTTGTAATCACTCAACATTGCTATCGCCTCTAGACTCTTTCTTTATCGCCCCGTTTATTACCAAACTTTTACAACTTGTTATTGCCTCCGGGAAGATATCGTCCACTCTGAGGAACACCAAACTGGACAGTTTGATTTGGCTCTGTAGTGAAGAATACGGCAATTTTCGATTACTATGGTATCTTGGTGAGAATGAACGTTGACTCGTATACCAGACATGAACAGTTGACGGTGAGAAACGCAAACCAGACGGATATGTGATATTCTTAGTTGCGCTTCCTTTCGCTCATAGGCTGAAATCGATCAGCCGCTTTTGTGGTTGGCCTGCAAACGAGCAAGCTGCGACCACAGCCTCAGCCATATTTACTCTGGAACTTACAAAAGAAAAGCGGGCGGTGGGAGTGGTTCACGAGTTAATTTGTGAGAAGAGTAGAGGGGAGATCAGTAGCGGTACATTTTCTCTCACACATCTTTTGGATGTAACAGGCAGTCCATACCGTTTATATAGTTTACACTGTCTATACAGTTTATATCGCTCGATGGGAGGTGCAGGATGAGATTGGCAGTGTTGCTAAAGTATTGTACGTCATTTAAGATACTGGCGGGATGCTTAAACCTAACCAAGCTAACAATTAGATCTGACATCCTGTACCGCAAGACATTTTCCGTTTTGAATGGATGGGCTGGGAGTAGTAACACTTTCGAAGGGGGAAGGGGCCAATTTCTTCAAACCCAAAAGTCCGGAGGACAAGAAGACGGTTTCATCGGTTCTATCTTGATTAACGTAATCGGTATGAGCATTTCACCGTGCCCATTGGGTCATCGGGGTACACAAACAACCACATTGAGTCAAGGTCGAATTTCTTCGTTATGATCCGAATGAAAGTTGCAATAAAAAATGGCTATCACACTACCTTTTCACTGACGACTACTGATCTTAAGGGAGAAACAAGGTATATACACTTTCCTATAGTTAATAGTGGAAACCACTAAACTGCTTCTATTGTGCCGGGGAGAGTTTGTGTTTCTTTGCTAGTTTTGATTAGCCTTCTCATGCGAATGAAGTTGTTTTTCTTTTTATAGTGTTATCTTTTTATGCGTTTGTTAAGAATGTTCGGAGGTTCTCAGTTTATCATTCCTCATTAGTCAGCCGAATATCTTGCATCGTAAAACCTCCGGTTCATGCATATTTCCGAGTTCTCGCAACGACACGGATTCGTACGCTTCGGATTCATGCTTCTGAGTTCACAGTACAGGTTCGTCGGCGAAAAGCGAGAAGCAGCCTCTGACTGAACATTTGTGGTTAGTGTTTTATCTTGAGCCTTGAACTCACACCACTGGTTCCTGATGTTTCAAGTGGACGCATGCATCTACAGTTTCTGTTGGGCGACTTATGTTGATGGCCACCAAAGTTCATTTGTCTTATGGGTAACCATTTCGAAGTATTACCTGGCAAAGACGATCAACTGAATACTCAAAACGAATCACGCTGTCAATTCTGAGGGACTGCACCGGGGTTTATTTTCTTTCCGTTGCGGCTGAATTTGAACTATTCCATCGACTCTCTTCACCTTGATGGTCAATTTTATCCTCTTGTCCATATAACAACATGCACTCGCAGCAGAATCCAGATGAACAAGGTTTGTAGATCCTCTCAATCAAATGCAAACGACTAAACAGCTCATAGTCTCTGAGTCAGCACAGTGGCGGCAGTTCATCCACAGTTATAAACGAAATATTAAACATCAGAGACTGTCTTGGTTTAACATGTAATTGTTAAAAATTTCGAAAAGACATGAATACTCTTCATTCCGTCTAAATGTGACCTACTCAGAAGTTATCAGTCTTTTATGTTAATTTCAACTAACGTTATGCTGCGAAGCTTACCCAAGAGCAGCTGTCGTATCCCGTTCCTTCCGTCTCTTGAAAAAAAAACAAGAAAATAATTTTTACTTTCACGATTCATCTTGTATAATGTTGTAATGCCATATTTATCGGTCTAAATTGAAAAGTGTCTTTCGTAAAAATTGAAGTCATGTTTGTTAATTTACCTGGCGAAATGGATTCAGACCTCTTAGGACAGCAGCAGTGAACCGCCAGTGAACCATGAGAAAAGATATTGTTCGTTTCGGTTTGCTCATGCACCATAAACTAAGTTAAACTAGATTTCATAGTGCAATACAGCTACGTAATTAATTAGTCATGCCATCGATGGACGTACTTATGTCTCCTTGTTATGTGCCATTTACCGGAAACCCGATTCAGACGCTATCCGGTGAGGTTTACAAGCAATAATGAGATCGACATTAGTGGAATGTGTTATGTGTCCCAGTAAGTTCTATTGCATACAACAGCGAATAAATTCAGTTTTAGTTTCTTTATATCCTTACAGTCAATTACTCGAAGTTAAAGCATTTGAGGGTTTCTATTTGACAAGCCGGTTATTTTCAGCGATAGCCTAACCTCTACACAACCCACATGGTATCGTTGAAAGCAAATCTGGTTGAACCAACGATAAAACTGAACTGAACTTCTGACTGGAAAGTGGCACCGACCTAGTTGCTTTCCAGCATTGTTTCAGCTCCATGTTAGCACGAACTAAGCTAGCTAAAAATTATTCGATACTATTTGTAGATGGTTGTTAAGTTATTGGTGCTTTCGGTTATATATCAGTGAGGGAACTCTTTATTCTTCATGTGATTCTAAGTCTGACCTGCGACTATCGTCTATTAAACGCTCGTTTCGATCATGCTCACATACACCGTCACTTATCACTTTCTATCTAGATTGCTTGAACTGCTTTTCATTATCCGTAACAGTTTTGTGTACTTACTCCGTCAGCTTGTGCGTACCGCACTTCTGAAAACATGCCTGATTAGTGGGTTGATGGTTGTATCGAAACTCGTGAAAAACGTTGTTTAAGGAGCACATGAAATTGTTGCAACCTGACTATATGCAAACAAACAAAAGACAAACGGAAGTAACTTTCCGCTCCAATCATCCATCGATTACAACACTGATTACATATGGGCAATGAGATGTAGTTGTGTCCACAGTTAGGCCAATAACTTCCACCTTATATATAATGCAGGCGGCTGTGATAAATAGTCGTGTATTTTTGCAACTTCATGTCAGCAGTGCATATAATGTTTTCCGGTTAATTACTCTACAGGTATCTTGGATAAAACTGCTTCTTGTTCCATAGAAATGAGCTTGTATTTAAATATAGTTATTTAGCATGAGTTATTTTGAACCTTGTCCCGAGTTACCGTAATATAACTTAATCGGGAGTTGAAAAATTATGCAAAACATTCCTAATATCATCAAATGTTAATGGACGTACTATGAAGCGAATCATCCTATAATCAATCAATCCACCTTCAGGAATGAAAATACCAAAGGCTTTCACTTATAGAACGTGTGTCGACAAGTGAGTTAGAGCAATCGTCCCTGAAATTGTTCATCTTGTCACTCCCTGACTTTTTAACCTCAAGTTCATCGCCCCTCGCTCAACGCGCAGTACGTGAACACCAAAATGAGAGCACATTTCTAGCAGGGATTTTGGTTTTTATGTAAAATGATTATCACTCACAATTGATCGCAGCTGTCGCAGTCATTTTCGAAAAGAGGCACCAGACTCGGGTTACCCTTTCGTTAAAGCTTGTCAGTAGTGCATATCTTTGCCACAACCGGAATTAGAACTCTGGTCACCTTTTCATGATGCAAGCACGTTCATTACTGCCCCTTCGACCTCACATTTGGCACGACTAAGTGATCATATGTAAACGCCCAGCCACTTCACAGGCGAATTTGATTGAGCGTTTGCATATGGTGATTCCGTCATGCTTAATGTGAAGTCAGTGGCATAGCGGTGAACACGGCTGCCTAATAAAAGCGTGACCGAAGTCCCATTCCTGGCAGTGGCGAAGATATGCAGTACTGACGAACTTTAACGAGAGCGCAACTCGGGTCTGGTCCTTCTTTTCCAAAGAGACTACAAAAGCTGCGATCAACGGTGAGTGATGATCATTTTAGACAATACAGCACTTGGCAGAATTCACTAGCAAACCACACATATTTTCACTGACTTCAGACGACAACTGATCTTGACGTAATCGGCCTGCTAACACCGGATCAAAACCTACTTTTAAAAAAGTCACGGAATTATGAAACACTTCTTTCGTTACTTCCCACTATCTAATTTTCTATTAGTTCTCTGTTATGTTTTCGTATCGCCCATTTTAGGGGGCTCTCTCCTAGAGCCGCGTTCCCACTATGAAATTTAGGCCACAACGACAAACTACTAGTTATGTAGGTTCAGTCGATAGCCTCGTGGGTTCGGTCTGTAAGCTGAGTGCCACTAGCGATTAATCCTGCCGTACATAATCACAACCGCCGTTCTACTGCTCTACTGCAACAACAAGCAGAAGACTCAGATTATAAACTTTTTAAAGATCACTACTAATGTTTTCAAAGGTAGGGCGATATAAGTAATGTGGTGAACTGTCAAAATTCACCGGAAGTACATGACCGGTTTCAGGATTATTGTCACTCATCAGAAATGCGTACCTGGTGAACTTCAATCATAGACCGGACGCCCAATTTGTAGTCAATAAACTGTTTGCGAGTTATGTTCGTCGTTCATCTCAGGCTCCATTGATTCCGCAGATCAATGCATACGTCAAGGTCGTTTGCAAAAATGTGAAGAAGCTTAGTCTGTCTTAAGTCCCCAGATGTCAGTACAGTTTTATAACCATCGAGATCCGTTGATCTGTGGGCTCCATTGGGCCTGAGATGGACGGTACAGCTAATCCGCAAATAATTTATTATATATTGATCAGCATTAACGCTTGAAGTGCGATTGCCCTGTTTATTTCAAATTTGCTCACGCCCACTTCACGATCACTGCTACACCATCAGTTTTAGTCACCATATCCAGCTTTCTCCATTTACCAGCTATGCGTTCAACACAAAAGGCTGTTGAAGCTTCAACCGCTTCTTGGCAGACTGATCCTTATCCTGCTGAAAATATATATTGGACACCTCTACTGACTTGCGCATTCACTTAGCATAAGGGAGGCCAGCAAGTGACCCAGTAAATTATCCTAAACGTAAAAAAGGTTAAAAAAACAGCGGTAAGAAAAACGTGAACATCCAAAGTAGTTGGTAATGCAATTATGATATAAAAGAGCAAAGGTATAAGAAGCCAAACAGATTTCAACATTAAAATTTCGAAAAAAAGAGTAATTTGCTAGGAGACCTCGGGGCTCGACCAGTCTGAAAAATGTCAAACGAATATGCAATAGCGAAGCATACTGTCTAAGTAAACCCCTTGTAATTTACTCCATTTCTTGTACTGTGTTGATTATATTTCGTACAATTCAGATCACATTTCGTACGTTTAGCCTCCCTAGTTGTTGCGATTGAATTTTGGACCGGAGATAATTATTGGATTCAAGTCATTCCTCTGAATTGTTCCGTTTACCCACGACAATCTCTGCTGGAACACAAGCAACACAATAGCAGGTCACGACGGCTCGTGTCCGTGCTGTGAACCGAAAAGCTTGCAGTGATATTGGGGCATAGCTTTGATATCACGCACTTACCACCTAGACAGACTATTCTGCACACCATAAACTCTGGGAACACTAAGAAAACTTAAGTGCACAGTTATGATATCACGTCACGGACGGCGACCTACATCAAAAACTTATCAAACTTCAACTGCCTTAAAAACGGTAGTTCATCGACTACTTCCATGATCCAATCCAGGTACACATACTGTCATCTTCAAGAGCTTGCACAGAGTACCCGAGAAAATGCTATATTTTGCAGCAGTGACCTCAGCGATATCTTCCCACCACTATGTCTTCGAACATGCACATTGTCCATTCTTGCCAGTGTAAGGCAGCGCTCGAATCACTCAGTCTCAAAAGATCTAGCCTTCCTCCTAGGTGATGGTACGACTTTCGAAATACACCATTACTCGTAGTCGAAAGTGTTCCAGTCACTGTTTGATCGTCGGTTGCTCACTCACGCAATTCACAAATTTGTCCTCCAGTCAAAACTATTTTCCTCCGAAACCCCATGAGCATTCGGTGTATTCGTAAAGACACCCAGAGAGGTTAAACGTACGAACTGTTATCAGCAATACACGAAAGATAATCAATAGTGTAGGGGGCATGAAATGAATTAAGCAGCTAGCATAATTAATAAAAGGTATTCAGTGTTCTGGAGTTTTGCCCTTGAATGAAATTTCATCAAATAAGTTTATAGAAGAAACAGAGATGATGTCTTGCTAACCAAATCGCTACAGAGAGGTTCAAATAGGGCATTCACATCGAATCGACTAATCACTAAAACTTCAATGCTTCCGTATCTGTGAAATGATTGTGTAACTTTCTTGGATTTCCTTTATTTTTCTTTGCAACTAGATGCGACGATCTTGTATGATAAGGCGGGAGGTACACTACCCTAATGTGGTCGCAGTCCTTGGATTCAGTTGTGTCTTTCCGCCGGTCCACTTTGAAAAGAAGTATCAGACTCAAGTTTTTTCACGTCAGAGCGTATCAATACTGTGTGTCCTCCTCTGGGTTTGAATTTTTATTCTGGTCCTCATGATTATGGGGCAAGATGAATGAGGTTAGATATATGGTTGGCGGACATATACTGCTGACTTTCGAAACCCGGTGCAACACTGAACATACATTCAGTTCCATCAGAAAGAACCTTGGGAGAAGCCCTCTTCAGCTCTGTTTGTTAAGCTGTCCCCAGGAAACATTTGGGACCAATGAGGTTGTGTCTGTTGTTGTTGTGTCTGTGACTGGCTCTTATTGAACTGATATTTAAGAAAGGCACATAAGTCGATGCTATATAGATGTACTTGCTAATTGGTATTTTTTGTTTTAGAATGAAACAGCTGATTGGAAGGGCTCTAACTAATTAATTCCACAGCCTGTGCACTGACACATGAGCACTGAGATTATACTAATCAACGAAAACACAGAGGAGAAATTAATTGTGAATGAAAATAGGTTTCGATTTTCAGGCGGCTGACGCTGTGTCCATCGGGTAAACGCATCGTATGATTCGGTTAACAATTATCAGTTTGCGATTGAGAAGACCATTAAACTTACTCGGTCACTCATTTCACCAACGTGGACACTGAGCAATGCCCACCTCTTCAAAGCTCTCTGGCGAGCATCGAACTGTTCACGAATTGTACGTACATCCTTTTTAAGTTTATTTTCGTTAGACTTAAAATGCGATGCTTGAGCGACAGCATCTTGTCCAAAATTCTTAAAATGAGCAGAACGCGAAGATGAATTTCTTAAATCTTTGCTGACTGCCAATCCGGTATCGGCCTTTTGAGGATGAAAAGGCACTGGCTGATGTTTGAGTTCTAAATCCCCGTGGTTCGTCACTTCAGTTTCTTTTTTCTCGTGTTCACTCATGATTGAATCACTTGATTCAGCCAGCCACTCAGTTAGATCCACATCTGATTCAGCTTCATTGATATCGTCTTCTACCACTTCTGGGATTTTCTCCGTTGAGACACTCGGAGAGATAACATTGTGTAACTCCGTTGTCGGAGTGCCTTCTTGAAACAGACCTTGAGCTCTCTCATCTGCTCGCTCTGTCGCATCCCCAAACATCCAGCTGGCCGTACTTGATTTATCTTCGTCTACTTTCTGAAGTTGAATCATTTTCCTAGTTGAATTTATATTAGGCTTGCCACCGGTAATGTTTTCTTCAGGTCCAACCTCTGTAGGCACTGATGGGAAAATTGTTTTTGGCATAAGGACATTCTTTGAATCCTTTTCATATAAGTCGCTTGGTAAACTGGAATTGATGGTTTTAGCTGCTTGCCTATTTTCATATGAAATAACAAAGGTACCTTTATTACCTGGTGTATTGTTATCTTGGGATAGAGTAGAAGATCCAACAACTGGTGGGGCTGTGAAAACCAACGCATTACGAGCATAACCAACGACGGGCTTTTTGTCTGAATGCACCTGCTCAGAGTCAAGCGGCAGAGGGGATAAATTCTGACTTTCTAGCGAAGCATCGGACTTATCTCGTACAAATGTCATAGATGGAAGGTACTTTGTATACGGTGGGAATAATTCCTTTTCCGGCAGCAATTCACCAAGGGTAACAAAATCATCTTCACACGACTGCAAAATTCTGGTAGACTTCTCAGCATCGTTGTCTTGTGATCCTGATTCCTGTCGCTGAAACCCAGTTTTGTGCTCATTCGGTAAGAGCATGCACGCATGATTTGAGTCTGTTTCACGAACCAGATACAGATGTTCCTTGTTTGGCAAAGGAGCTTCAAATCTTAGTTTGCTCTCCTCTGGTTTATGTTGTGGACTACTCAGTTTTGGAATACCAGAGAACTGATCATTGATCTGCAGATCTTCTTCATCACTCGTACTATCTACCAAATCGTCTAAAATATCAGTTTCTTTAATTGGTAGCATTGCAATAGTCTCCGCAAGGCGCCAGCTGGAAGCTGCCTTATCAAAGAAACGATGAATTTCCTCATGTGGACATGTGCACCGATCCACGGTATGAAAGTTGCGCTGATACCAAACATCCGCTGGCCAAAGACCAGCATCTCCACAAACATAATCACAAGAACAGTCTAAATGTCCTTCAAGGTTGAATGTACGGGGGCCTGGAAGTGAACCGTACGAAGTGCATGAAGGGTCTGAATGTAGTCGGCTTACAGGGATATCAAGAATTTGATCAAATGATACAGTATCAGGCTTAAAAACAGGAGTACAGTGATACACACTCTGTGTTACTCGACGAGCTCCATGTGAGCGCTTCCTAACGGGTAGTTCCGGTGGAAATTCTTTAGTTATTGATTTGCCATTACATGAGGACGGGGCACGTGAACCATGGATTCGCACAATTGTCCGTACCAGTGCGGTTGAAGGGATACCAGCCCGAGGAAAGTCAACCAACTTATTCGAAGAATAACACTTTGGAGGCTGAGATGCAACCCGTAAGTCGTTGGATTTATTAAACATTGGTGTTCCCGATGGCGATAATCCCAAAGAAGTTTGTAGTGATCTGTATGGAGTCAACAGTGATGAATCTTTAGTATCGTCACATATTTCATCATACTGTTTCATCAGCTGATTATTACCACTGTGTTGTGTGCTGTGATATAAGCGAGGTACTTTGGTATTAAGTAACTGGCACTGCGCAGTTGAAGACGGCATAACACACAAGTTTGATTTTTCGACGGCACTGGGTGAAGAGAAAATCGAATATGAATGTCGGGAACTGTCCTTCCTCTGAGCGTAGACCAGTTGCGAGGTGACTGTTTGTGGTGCTAACGTATCTGTTGGTAAGTGGGATGGAATGGAACTCGAATCGTGGTAACGATATTTCGGCAATGTGTGAGCACCCCACCACATATTAGACATCAAAAATGGAACAGAATTCAGGCCGAATTGCGCATCCACGTTTATATTTTTTGAAAGCGTAAGAACATTTGTGAACGGTAAATCACACGATGGAACACGGAAGTGTGTAGCATCGCAGTTAAAGTAGTTCGTCACTTTTTGAACCTAACAATCAGTGTTGTTTACTAGTGGTAATATGACAAGAATATATTCATCTTCCTCAATTGCCTCATCACGATTCATATTGTTTTATCCCTAAACCAGCTGCCTCAAAAAAACATTGCGCCTGTCATTGGATGCACGAGGGAAAGAACGGAAACAATCGATGTGGAAATATCAACTCTGATGTTGATAGGCTAGTCGTACCCGGTGAGTCTAGGGCGCGTAAGAGTCAGACGGACAGGCTAGGCGGCTCACTTTCGATCATTAAACCGCTTTTTGATTGGTCTGTTACACTGACTAGGCCAGACTTAAGCCAGTGGTGGGGAGTGTCAGGTGGATGAGCGCACACGGTAAACCAGGCTGTGAGAATTGGCTGTGTAAGGAGTAATCGAAACTGGCAGGTAAGCATAGATAGGGTTTGAATTATGTGACAGAGCATGCTGCCGTACTGTTAGCACCATTTTGGCTTTCGATTGTGTAATTGTATGGTTAACTGGGCATTTGGCTTACGCTCGTTCATGTCATTTCCTTTGACAGGACTGTTGCTAGAACCCCTACCTCGGAAGGACGCTGCCCCCCAGTGTCTCCACGTTATCCAAAGTTGGTCCGCAGGCATAACGGATAGCCATGTAAAAAAATAGTCGTTTTGTATGTTACGGCCGCTGATCCAGATGCAGTTTATCACATATAGAAAGAAAACACCAAACGCACTAGCCGATACAAGCATATGCAAGAATATGTTCAGAAAGTCCATTGGTAAGTAGATGGGGGGCAATACAATCCTAGGCATTAGTAAACTCCCACGCATTTTTTAACCTTCGGTTACCTGATACTACTGTTGATGCAATCTCACGTTTGCCATTAACCTGATTTCCATCGAGCTGGCGGATGAGTGAGTTAGTTCTTTACATAACGTACTAACATTGAAAGATGGATTGTGCGTGCATTTTGTTACTTAACTGCACCGGCCTATAACCACAGAAGACTATCACATGATACTTTACTTTCACTCAACTAGAATTAATGGCAGAAACATTCACTTTGTACCGTCCTGCATGAAACTAAGCACAACCAGTGTGAGAAAAGTCTACATGGTGACCTGAATATAATAAATTGGACATTTTTCTTCAGTCATCAGCTACATAACTGCAGCCTGTGATACTTGCTGTCACCTTCCGATTCACACTTCAGACGGAATCGTTCACGAAGTGACAGTCTTCTATTCTGTACAGTAAACTATTTTATTCATAAGATTATCTTACTTGTTCAGCTGAGTGTTCCCAAACAACAATTTTGTGGTACGTTGCGGTTTGCTAGATGATTACGCGTAACCAACATACTGCTCTCGGTTGTACGCATTAAAGGATGTCTGGAATTTTTCAGCTTATGGGATATTCATTTTCGATCGCTTTTTCTTGCCTTTCGTTCTCGAAATTCTTGTATGAATTCATGTATGCTTTGGTCTCCATGTGTCTGAGTCAACTACCTTGCTGATCAAGCACATGGTCAAGTTCATTGTTCACGATGGTTAGTCAGTTGGTCGGGTGAGGGTGTTAACTTCCACGTGATCGGCAGTACGAGAGAGAGGAGGGGGCAAGAAAACCCGTTCCAAAAGGGGACCTGGTCGTATATCACTTGTTTCGTGCATCGAGTCGTACATGATCATAAAAAGCATTTTACAGTTTTATACTCATTTGAGTGAACTCTGTGGGGATTGTACGATTATTGTTATGCGTTGATCGGTAGTGTGCTCGTTTGTTCGCGGCTTGTATTGTAAGCGTAAACCGCATCAGTTTCTACCATAATCGGTACGTTCCAGTTCCAAAAATAAGTCATTCAGATTCCATTAAATGGCTGTTTGAGCCATCAGGATACAGCGTACATTCACCTACCCATTTCGGATGATTAAAACCCTACTATAAACAACCATTCTTAGTTTTTTTCTTACTAGTCGTTGGAAGTCGATCTTCGCCACTTTTAATAAGAATGATTAATTCAACAAAATACTGAAGACCACGTTCTCAGCGGACTGCGCATTAGAACCTGACGCCCAAAGAACAAGCTCCACAGTGTTGAGTTAAAAAAACTACCGATTCAATCTGTTGGAGAGACGCGTAAGACAGCAGTGCTTGATTGCCTTAGGGGAGTGATCAATAAAACAACATACCAGGTTGTTGAACGTAAGTCACAGACGTTCGTTTAAAGTCAACAACACCACTGATTCATACGGACTCTGCGATTCTGTAAGAAATGCGGCCCAACTGCTGTCCAACTTTCTTGAAACTCGAGACTACAGTGAGCAATCATGTTGGATGCAATCAAAATTTTGAGTTGACAGTCAGAGCTCATCAACGTCATAAAAACCAAGGGTCTCACCAGAAGATGGTGTGTGGCTTTGGCTCTCAATAGCGACGTGGAATATCCTAGAAAAAACGGTACTAGGAGGATTAAAAATTAGTTAAAGAAGACTAAGCAGAATTAGAAATAGTACGGATGCAGGTACGCCATTGACTACGGCAAACCGCTATCCCGAATAGCGTTTATAACTGACGATTCGAGTGATCACGGGGACCCCATCCAGGAAGGCGTCACCTACCCACTTTGCTCAGTGGGACAGTCAGGGTCATCATACTTCGTGACCACGTTGTTGCTTGACCACCCCTTGGTTTCATTCAACTGTTGGCGGTCTCAGTACCGGTACGGTACACGATCAGATGACACACGGAGTACGTACGTGAGTAGTTGACCAATTGACCACACATTCCGAGTGTTCTGGAATACACGCCGGTGAACAGCCGTGTTGCTCACATGATCAGTCCACATAATGTGGGGCAGTTGGCAGAGACACCGATGATCAGACAAAGCAAGTCCGTTAATACCTTCGTTGCAAACAGGTCACGTTTCCGAACCATAGAGCAAAACATAACGTACACAAGCATTACACATCCTTCCCTCGAGCGACAACTGGGCGACTTTCCGGCATCATAGATAGCACAGGTTAGTAGGGGCAACTCGTGCCTTTGCTATCCTCGCTGATATCTCGTCAGCAATGTTACAAGCTGACGAGATAGTACGACCCATGTGTGTGAAATTATCCACAGTCTCGAGTGGATTACCTGCAATGAGCACAATGGGTGTGAAAATGCCCCAGTCTTGAAGCAGCACTTTACATATTGAGGGTGCGAAGAGCATCTCATACAAACCAGCTCGGTCACTCACCTGGTTCAGCATGGTATGCATGTCTTCGACAGAGAGGTAAAGTAGGAGAGTGCCATCCCCATACTGCATGTTAGTCAATCTGGCCTCAGGAAGAAGCTCCATAATAAACCTATTGAACTCCTCAGGCGCACTTTCCAGAATGTCGTCCATGACAGAATTGAACAGGAAAGGGGAGATTAGACACTCTTGACGAACACAACTAGAAGTGATGAACGACCGAAACAGTTGTCCATAAACTCTCACTCTGCTTACAGAGTGGGCGTACAGTGATCTTAACAAATTCACGTATTTTCCTGATGCTGCCTTGGTCAGCGCCCAGTTACTCAAATTTTAACTTCGTGTTAACAATCACTATATTTTTCTCTGATATAAATATATACTGACTCCGTAGCTTACATCTAGGTCACGGGCTCCCGGTGAATGATTAATGGTCGTTGTGTCTGCAACAAATTCCGGATTTTCGCAGTGACCAATGGTTACAGAACTGATAATGAGCATTGTAAACAAAAACTAAAATGGCGGCCAATAGTGGACTTTTGCCAAAGCGGCGCAAACTTCGGGGCAAAAGAGACATACTTCAATGGTCGCTGCTAGGGGCAACGGTAGACAGCAGCAAAGATTATTTATTTAACAGCCGTATACTTTATAATTTCAGTTGTTTGGTACAAGGAAGCAAGATAAGTATAAACACTGCTACACATATCCCGATGTTTGCGGAAAGAAAGGCAACTGCTCACGAATTTCTCAATCTACATCACTCCCGAACTACAACGACCAGATATCATATTTGTGCATCAGGAACAACTTCGAATCATTCAGTGTCAGTTTGTGATGTTCCAAGTGTGGTTGAGAGTCTACGGTTTATCATTCAGTGGCGAACGATATCTAACGACTAGCGTAGGCCGAGGAAACAATGATTAGTTAGCTCGCACGAAGTGAAAGATTACATACACGACAAGTGAAGGGAGTAAGGAAAGCTTATTCGCCTGTGCCCAAGTTGTCAGGCTGTCCAGGACATAAGGCTGATACTAACCCCTCTCCACGTGTGCAGCATGGGCCGTATATGGTTCAGATTGAGCAAATGAATGTGTTCGTACTACAGACACGAAGATAGGCTTGTATAACTATATTATTTCTCCTAGTTCTTGCACTCTTTTTTCTCACGGGCTGAAGTCGACCAATCATCTGTGGCGTGCAAACGAGCAGGGATCCACCGCCGACTTAAATGCTTTTGAGAAATGGGGTTTTGAAAGCATTGGGGTTCAGTGATGACGAATAATGTTCGGGTCGGCAACAAATTACTGCACTCACACTCTGACGAGGGTGATTCACTCTGGGCGAACCAGTCCACACGATCTTCCGATTACGATATTAACGGAAGGACGTGATTGAGGGCGGACAAACTGCAACCAACTGTAAACTTGCAAAAACAGTTGGAACGGATAGCAAACACTTAGTACTGTTGTGACCGCAAAAAACGCTTGGGCTGAGAACTCGTTTGTTGCACAAACGCCCGTATAGGTCATGTAAAAAATCAAACCACAAACGCGTATACTCATTTGCAAGTTAGATATGCATTCACATCCATCATTGTCATGTGCCTTGGTGGAACTTCTGCCGAGCGCGTACACACTATTTCGATAGTCTCTCCTTGTCCTCCGTCTTCCTGGCATTCGCAGCTTGCTCCTTTATTCCTGAACGTTGCCCGTGGGTAACATACTACTTGTGAGTAGTATATTACTCACAACGAAACTGCCTGTCATACAACAGTACTATAAAATATCGGTAGGCTAAGTACGGGCGTGTACAAACCAGTAGGTTACAGTGACCTACCGAAACAAACCAATCATCCACCAGTTTCGTTTCACTTTTACCGATCTTTCGACAATTATACACCTGTAGGCAAAAACCGTGGTAATTCCGGCTTACTCTAGGGACATACCGAAAAATAGGCCCCCTAACCGAACTGGGTTAGCGAATGACCTCAACACATCGATAACCACTGCCGTTCTCCCTGGCATGGAGCTTATGCACATTTCACGTCAAATCGCTCTGTCCCATCGTTTCAGTGTTTTGACCAACACAAAAAATGGTCGGTAACAACTGACCACTGACAAGCTTCCCAAAATGTGGAGCACAGCGCAACACTGGAAACTAGCAAGAATCAACGGACAAAGTAAAAATACGCTAATCCTCTAACGGGATTTTCTAGCGCGATGGTTTTCCACAAACCGATGAATAATAAAAGAGTGCATTCACGAACCAAATGATGTATACATTGATGGAAGACTGTCTGAAAACTAGAAAATGATTTCTTAGAAACTGAGACACGTTGATAACCACCAATCGTCAACAATCTTGTTCTCCTTACAGTGCCAACGTCATAGTGGGAAGTTCTCCGAGATTCGTTCAGCTGAATAAACAAGCTTCTAACGACGGTCATCGCGCATCTAAAAATGATGACTGAGGAGGTAAATCAAACACTCCAAAAATCACAACGGCTGCTACGTCAGCACCTAATTTCCCTTCTTGTACGCAGAATTGCGTCAGGGACGGCGCGTGAGAAGACGTTAAAATCGTTGGACATCACGGTTGAGAAGCAACTCGCGGATGGCTTCGGTTCCCCAGAAACACAACAAAAGTTTTCTTTAACACACCAGTAAACGCCGGCACACTAATGATTCCCATCTCCCCTTGTGTACACCCAGCACCAAAAAGCGCGATCGGATTAACACCTATCTTCTTATTGTAATGGTAGTTGAGGGGCATCTCCAGCAGGTTCTCTTACCGTCTTGTCCTGAGTTCTACTCAAGTTGGCTGGGAAATTACCTGAATTGAAGGGGAGGCAGATGCAGCGCAAGAACAATCCGTTCAGTACGCATGCTTTTGTGGGTCTACACAACTCGTCTTCCATGCCATTTCCCCACACCTGGCTTCAAAATTAGAGTATACTATTTCTCAATCTTTAGATCCGCGCAATAAAACTATGTACCGGCGAACTACCCACGACAAGATATTGCTCTTGAGGGAGACCATAGATAAGTACCGCTGTAGGGCGATCCGTAAGTCCGTTTCACACATACTGCAACTGTGTTCTATCACCCACGGGGCTAGGTTCTGATGACACACCAACGTCGTGTTAGCTGACGTTAAGACAGGGTAGCTGTTTCATGCTCCCTTCACGATTGAGCCGCATATTACTGCTGGACGCTCATATATCAAACCCGACCTAGTAACCTGCAGCGGCAATGTGGCGTTTGCAAGGATGTAACCGTTTGTAATTTCCACAAAATGTACGCAACTGCTGAAATGAAAAAGGAAAATGACGGATCCTCACAGACACTTACCTTAATTGCTAACTTTCTTTGCGACTGGAACGACAATTTTACAATGGTCACCCAAGTACCAATTATCCTTAACAATACATGATTTGAACAAAACAGTTAGAACACGAAAACTGGTAGATGCAAGCATTTCGCATTGACACATCAGTACCAAATTTACAATAACATGGATCGGTTTTTCATAGCAAAATGTTCAGGGGGTTGATAACCAATAAGCGGAATAAGATAAGTCACTAGGTCCAGGGAAGGGTCAGGTTCACAAACAGTTTTTTTTAACACAGAGGGCTGGCTTGAGGCGATTGATTGCTACAGCTTCAGCAAACCTCAAGAATCTTGAATTGGAGTGACGCAACAGAACTCTGAATGCACAAGCTGGATCGACAGCATGACCAGTAGCCAGGACCTGTCTAGCGACTGATGAAACTGGCTGCTTACGTGTTTCAGCAACATTGCCGTTCTCCGGTAACATGGACTTTTGCATCTATTTGGGCAAGTGTTCCTTCACTCTGGAGATCAGACATCTTTCGGTTCTGCCTAAGTAACTTGGTAAACACAATGTGATGTGGCACCGATAGGCTTATCTCCTTTGATTGGATGCGCTGGTGTTGTGATCCAAGAACGCGGATGGCACAATGGCTGTTTATTCGACAAAGCAACTCATGGGTTGAGCATTTAAACAAGACCAGAAACAAAACCACTCATATGCACGCGGTATTCGGCCCCAGACCGTCTCGGTTGCCCCAGACGTCAATGCTCAGTTCTTTTAAGTAGCAGGGACCATTTTGGGCGATGCTGCACTCTTCCTTCCTGCATTTTTCCTGCGGCTTGTACGATGTCAAAATATATGCTCTGGTCCTACTACTGAATAGCACTGGTATGAGTAGTATATTACGATCGCTCATCTTCACTGCACTGGTAACTTCTGGGTCCGAGAGAGCACACGAAGTACAGCTGCATTAACTGTTTGTTTAAGTAAATTTCTCAGTCGTTGTGTTGTGACTACGTCATGCGGCAACACAACACGTCCTGACCACTAGTCATGCTATCGATCCAGCTTGTGCATTCAGAATCCTGTTGCGTCACTCTAATTCAAGATTCCTGAGGTTTTCTGAAGCTGTAGTAATCAATCGCCTCAAGCCAGCTCTCTGTGTTCAGAAAAAACTGCTTGTGAACTTGATCCTTCCCTGAACCTAGTGACTTATCTTAACCCGCTTATTGATTATCAACCTATAAAAAAACCGATCCATGTTATTGTAAATTTGGTACTGATGTGTCAATACGAAATGCTTGCATCTACCAGTTTTCGTGTTCTAACTGTTTTGTTCAAACTTCTGAAGGAAACTAACTGCTTCAAATACATGATTTATTTATTTTGTTTATCTTGTTATCTTGTTGTGGTAAAAGACTTTTAAGAATGCCCGGAAACAGCTGTTTGCACAATTGTCTTCTTAAGAATTCTGTGGGAAAATGGACAGGGTTAACATACCGAAATTATCTTGGAATGAAGTTTATTGAGCTTTACCATATCAGATCAACCCAAGGGGTGTTAGCGTTCATGGTGAAGGTTTAACCACACGAGGAGTCATGTTCTGTGGACAGCTACTATGTGCCAATGTCACATCGTGGTTGATTGGTCGTGTATTTATTGATCAGCTGCACCCTCATTCATTCACGTAAAAATGAGGCTACAGCCTGTTTTTGCATTCCCAGAGTCACGTGTTCTCCTCACCACTGTTGTTGCTTGTATGGGTTAATGTTGGTTGCGTCCGAATGGTAAGAAAAAATGGCGTCGCATTACGCGAACGTCTCCGATGCTGTTTAACTTATAATCCTCGAAGTCCCACTGGTGTAATGCTGGTGTAAAACCAACCGAACTTGACTGGGCTCAGTAGAAAACTACAGTTAAGAATTACTTGAAGTTGCTACCGAGTAATAATACTTACAGTAAAAATGAGAAGTTGAAGCTGCTCCATCACTTGCTTGGCAATAAAGGACATTGTCACTTCGACGCACTTGATGTTCAGTCAGAAATTTCGTTGAATGATGTTCTGTTTCTATTTGGCCTGTCATGGGGGGTGCAGAAAAGATGCTTTCATAGAAAAACGGTGCTCTGGAATCGTTGAAATAGTTTGCATTCTGTCTTACCCAAGCAATCGCCAGTGAAATTATCTCAGTATCCCAGAGAACATGCTGATTCAATATATATAACCAATATATATAACCAGACTAGAAGATAATCGTTTCCATGAGACATTACACGTTATTGACATTGTGGGTTCTTTCGTCGCCAAATTGTTGTAAACCCCCCTAAACGATACGCTGGTTCGACTTCGGTGTAGTGGTGCGCTCGATAAAATCGGATTCTCGTCCCGGTAATGATTCACACGGAAATCTCGGTCCCGAATAGTACTACGACTGTCCCCGTATTCGCTCAGAAGACAAGCCAAAGGACGCGTACAAAAATGAGCTCGTTCCGTCCCGAAACGTGTGCGGCAAAGGCGACAAGTATAAAGTATTTATAGGGCACGTAATGACCACACATTCCTAAGACGTCAAAGAGAACGGTTGCCTGAACAAATGGTGTTAAGGTCACTAATGTGTATAGCGGTATAAAACGTCTCGACCACTTTGAACAGTTCCGCTAAGTGGGGCTGAGTCAATCGTTTTTTTCTCACGACGGAGGCGGCTTGGGACGGTAACAGGGTGGGCGCTCCAACACTGTCAACATCGGCAACTGTTTATGTATATGTGACTACTTCGAACAATCGAACTCTACCAGGTCAGAATGCAAGAGTAGCTCTGTAGATAACACCCTTCATTGACCGCATGAAGGTTATGGCGACAAACACATCGACCGTAAAAACACATACCTCAACTTGTCCAAAGAAGCTATTGATCGAATACAGCTTGCTACCTACCGGTTACGCCCCAAAGAAGGAGCACAACTGTTCTCTACAACACAACCGCGCCCAATTCCACTGGTCAAGCAAGAACCGGCGACTGCTGCCATAGAGGAAATGGCTTCGAACGACTTGGTTCCAAAGGGGCACACTCCATGATTACGGTGCCAAAAGAGACAGTACGGTGAGAACATGCAGTCACTTGAAAGCGCTGAATAGTTTAATTGTGGAGGATAAACTCATAATCCCTACGGCCGGTGACCTACTAGTCAAGCTGGCTGACACTCGGTTCTTTTCAAACTTGGATTTAAGGAAAGCATTCTTTCATATGTTGTTAAGATGAGGAATCCAGGCACTTTACAACCTTACTAACAGCCGATAGACTTTTCGGTACGAGGTTTTACCGATAAGCCTAAGTTCATCAGGGGCTGTTTGAAAAAAGTTCATGAACCACTTACTAGCTGGTCTTTCCGGACAAATGGCTTATATGAACGATGTCTGTGTATTTGGCCTCACTAATGAAGGGCACAACTCTCGTTTGCATGCGGTGTTACGACGGATGGGTAAACACGTTCTTCGAACAAACCTTGCAAAATATAAATCTGCTGTTCCTGAAATCGAATTTTCGGGACATACCAAATTTACTGATGAGATTCGACTAAACGTTGAAAACACTCGCATCATTACAGAAACTACTACTCTGATTAAGGAACCGGAAACGAAGCGCTTTTCAAGCATGTGTTCATATAATTTGCGCTATCTACCAGACTGCCACTTTAGCGGAACCACTGCGTGTGTTGGCGTGTGTTCCGAATGGAAATCAACACAACAGTCCGAGTTAGTTAAAATAAAACGGCGCATTGTGTGCACTACGGTTGTGGCAATTTTCGACGAGAAATGTCCTACCTTTGTTTTTACGGACGCCTCAAATATGGGTTTTGGGGGCGATTCTATGGTTATGAAAAAGTGACCATATGTGCTTTCTGGAAGCCTTCACCTGTAGGCGTGTCTTATTTAACTGGCGAGGAGGAGGTCCTCGTCTGCGTATGGGCTTGTGAAAAACGATATCTTTTCGAATTCAGATTTCTATTCACACTTCCCATCGGTCATTCTGCACTCACAATCTTACTAAGCAGAAGAACGAATGGACTCAAGTCGCTGAGAACAAACCGCTGGGACGCGAAATGATTAAATTACGACTTTCAGATTAAATTCCCTCTAGGCTTGGCGAATCAACCAGCTAAGGGACGTTCTCGACTTCCACTGAATGTGGCTGACTGTAACGAGGAAGACGAAAAGTTTGTGATTCCTGTATTCAATTCTCATGAACCACGAGTCATCAGTCGACAAGTGAGAGCGATATGAACGTGAGAGACATCAACCAACATGTCATACAAGGCTGGTATGATAATAAGAGGTGAGATACGGACAATTTAAGTTTTGTGACATGAACCAACGGTTGTAGATGGATGCCTTATACGAGGGCTTATGTTTGTAGCGCCACTTGAAGTCATTCCTCGGAGCATAGCATGTGTACCCGAGGGTCCCCTAGGAACGGTTCGAACGCAATGCAGAATAAGGGAGCTGTTTTTGTGGAGAGAATATCACCGATGGAAGAAGAGTCAGAGCGTAATTGTCACCTGCCAAAATTCTGAGAGTTCTAAGCCAACTGACGCACCAGTACAACCTATCGCCTATGCAATGAAGTCCTGGTCCAAGATTGCGACAGACGTCATCGGCCCATTTATTTCCGCTTCTCACAATCAGAAATATTGTATGGTCGCCACATGCTTTTTATTACAGCAAATGACCCCACGTAAAAATGAGGTGTCTACTTCCGGTATTATACGATAGTTACATTATTGTTCGCTCGCTTCGGGCTGCTAGGAGAAATCGCGAAGCATAGTTAACCACAATTTAAAAGACACTAGTCTGATCGCTTCCTCCAGCTTCTCGATATTATGCACGCCCGAATGGTACCATATAATCCAGCTGTAAGCTATATGCTAGTACGTTTGGAACGTTTACTGATGAGAATAATGCAAACGACAAAGCTTGTAGATATGCATTGGGAAAATGCAGTGATCGAACTGCCAGTGGACTACAGAACCTTGCACCATGGAGCGAATGACCGCCTACTATGAACGACGTCGAATAATGTGCACTCAATTCCAGAAAATAGTATATTAAGAACGAGCGATCGCACTATACTACTCACACCACTACTAATCAGTGGCGAGGCAGCAGCATGCATTTTAGCAGTGAAATAGCCACGAGGGAAATACAAGAAGCATTGAAGTACAGCGTGGCATTAAATGGTTCTTGATACATAAAGGAACTGAGCATTGGCGTCTGTGGCAACCGTAACGTTCTGAGACCAGTGTCGTACGCAAGTGAGTGTTTTTGTTTGTAGTCATTTTTGAAGCGCATGACCCATGTATTGGTTTCCTGAATAAACAACTCTTGCGCCATCCATGTTATTGGCTCACAACAATAGTGATGTCATATATTCGAAAAATTAAATAAGTGCCTTGGGCGGTGGGTCGATCCCGTCAGCTTCGCACTGGAACCGGACTTCGGACAGCTTCACGGTTGCGCGATACGACCTGGTCTGTCCGTTCAAGTTCGAGGACGCGGAGTGAGAACAAAGACAACTCTGTATTCCCCGCAGTCATCCTTAACAGTCTGTATGGTGTTCCTCCAGGTTACTTTTCATTTTGGTTTAGGCTTGTTTTTGCTATCATCGTACATCTTGTCCTGATTTCCCTTTGTTGTTTGTTTCCTGGTCCTTAGTAAGAACCTATTCCGTCTTCACACTTGTATGAAAGTAATTTAACAAATTCTGGTAGCAAGAGATTCATAGTCCAATCCAACACCGGTTTATAGCGCGAAGTGAGCTTCGTTTCAAAGTAACATTTACACATTACGCGTCCAGTTTGTTGCTGGTCAAACCCGATTTGAGGAAGCGTACAATCGCGCAACATTCCCTGTACGCACTGCTTGTTGTGACGTTTTGAGCGAATGATCACAGGGTCATGATCCGTTTATGATTACTTCAGAATGGTCGGGGTTATTCGTAGGATTCGGCAGTGACAACCTTTATCAGCAAATTCTGGAGTGGCGCATAAATTCATATATTCAAGATGTGCCCGTTCTCAGGTGTTTGCCACCCAATCGTCTTATTTCACGAGATACACCAGTGCACTGACGTGTTCGTGGAAGTCAGAAAACGAACTTTTCATATGACTTGTTTGAAAGCAGTGTCATTACACGAGACTATTTGCTGCATCTCATTGAAAAACCATACGCAGTTCGGTGATAATGTCCTCGGGAAAAATAGATAGATCCTCTTCTCACGATTAGTTTAAATTTACCTTCTCCACCAAGTAGACTCCTGCATGCTTGCACCCAAGCGTATAATTATTCCATGATCTCTTACCTAGTCAGATTTTTCGTGAATCCGAACTTAGCTCCCAATAGTCTACTAACTGATTGAGTACATGATAGTTCTGTTACTCTGGTTGTGCATCACCAAAGTCAGTCATGCAGTTCTATTTTTAGTTCAGCCATTGTAACACATACCCTTTTATACCTTATTATTGTTGAGTGTGAATGGTGTTGATAACTGAAATTCCAACTTCGGGACACACAAGGCAAAGTCCTGACTTACTAAAAACATGCTGTCGAAGCTCTTGAGGTCTACGAAAACCGCACCATCGTTAATTTGATACCACGTCGTTGGAACCGAAACGGTAAGTCTTGTATGGAAATCAACTGGGATATATATTGAAAAAACAAACTAACTCCCTATGGTTTTGTTAGTTAACTCATTGAAAACCAGTATCTGTAATCACCTGATATATTACTAGTGAAAGTGTTCATGGGTTACCAGGTCATGGGGAACACCACGCTATACCAAGTCTCAAGCTTTTGTCTTTCCTACGTAAACCTGTGGAACCCACTGAGAGGTTATGATCATAGGGTTGCCGATTGAATTGAGCAGAGCGATCCTGTTTGTCCTGCTTATGAAACAGTCGGGCAACCTGAACACCATTCACACAAGAGTGGGCGTGAGAGTTTGGATATGATCATTCGGTCATGCCTACTGTGAGGTTACTGGAGTTGTGGTTAACATGCTAGTCTCACAAGCACAAGGGCCGGAGTGCAAATTCCGTTCCGGACGAGGATATGCACTACTGATGAGCTTTAATAAGAGCGAGCCGCGGGACTGGCACCTCCTTTCGGAGTGAGCTAGCTGATAGGCTTATTCGAATGTGGGAGCTATGATCAAGTTTGGGTGGTGTTCATTTCAAAGTAATCCAAATCCCTGTGCCCCTATTGAACTTTTTGTTGTTGCTGTCTAACTGCATATATAATTACATTGTCCACAATTCTGACCGCATTACAGTCTCGTTGGCCAACTCACAGTGTTGTAGCTAACGCGGAGGCGATGGCTTCGCACTTGAACGAAGTATTTTAAAGATATATCAAACTGCTACATTTTTCATTAATAGTTTCCACAAATTCGCACTTTTACAAGGTTTAGTCGATGATCGAGTCACTTTTGTCATCGTATAACCGCAGGTAATGAAACACCGTACTCCTCTCGAATTCGCAAATGTCATATAAACAACCTGCCCTATAGAACAAGCTAGTTATTGGTTCATGAACTTTTGAAAGACAGCACGCGCCGAACTAAAGCCCACTGTCAACAATGTAATGAAAGTCCACTGAGTGTTAAGAAAGCCGCAAGGTGTTTGAATGTTAGCGTTGGCGGCACGTAACAGAATGCTTCCCCTGGATCCAACGTTGCTGGAAAACCAACATCAGCTGGTCTAGAGAGTAGCTCATCGACCGTTACGTTTAGTAACATATCCATCGCGATTAAACCATTTGGCGACTTCAAGTCATCACAAGTTCAAACATTACCGTCCATCTTAATCACCGAGTGTACAAATTCAGAACTATTGGATTGTTAGATCAAGTCGATCGACACCATTTTCTTTGAAGTAAGTCACCGACTCTTGCACGGTTGGAGATGTCGAGCGCGGTTGTGTTGTCAGAAATGGTTGTGCTTCACGCTTGAGACGTATCCATCATCATCATCATCATCATCATGCTTAACTGCCAACCAACCACGAAGAAAAAAAGGCAAACGCTCTATAGGAAGATAAAAAATGAAGGGCAATTGAAGGGACCTAACTACTGAAAATAGCTACGCCTACATTTAAACATTCCACATCAAACTGCATGCATATTTCAAACAAACAACCAAGCTGTAGTAAGGCGTCATCAAAAAGACAGCTCCCTTACGGCTTTCATTACCACACGTCATTAAATACACTCACTTCACAGAAAACTCGGCCAAACAACGACACCATTCATGCCACCGAGCTCAGTTAGCCGCCATCTCACCTAACATCTTCAGCCACCGACTCTGGGAGTCGCGAGGGCCTCAGCCCCGCAGACGAGCCCGATCTACAGTGGCTAACTCCTTCGTGAACGATTTCATTTCTCTACGCCAGATCATCATCTGTCCATCTCGCACCTTACGCCAGTCCACTGCAGAGTGCTTCGTGTGGCAAACCGCTAGCTGACATCCTTAGTACATGACCTGACCATCGAAGAATGTGCAAGTGTGAGGATTGAACAAAAGAACTCGTTTGACATTCAGTGTCAAAGACCCGCTTCCTAATTTCCTCGTTGCTCACTTGTGGGCGCCTCCCGACACGAACAGTCGAACGCAGATATCGGTTGTTAAATACCTGAAGACGGTTCACGTCTTCTACCCTGAGCGGCCAGGTTTCGCTGCCGTAAAGTAATACAACCCTTACTGTCACTTTATATACGTGACCCTTAAGCTTCACAGAAATACCACTTTGTCACCAGAGGCGTCCCAGATTGGCTAATATTGCCCTAGCCTTAGAGATACGCACTTCCATGTCGTTCCGTACACCTCCGCCACCGCCGCTGATGCAGTTTCCCAGGTATACAAACCGGCCAACAACCTCCATGATTTTATTATCTAACATTAAACCTACGTAATCACAGCAATCTTGCAGAGGCGCTTAGCATTTTGAAGTTTCAAGGCGTATTCCGGAGAATATAACAGAACGTAAAATAGCCTCTAGCGCTGTTTGTGCTGCATAGAACTTGTCAACCAGTAACACCTTGTTGTCGGCATAATCAAGATCAGTCAGCATTCCACCAGGTTGGAGGTCTACGCCGGTATCTTGTGAGTGCCACAGACAATCCCGCATTATATCGTCCATTACAAAATTAAGCAAAACTAGTGAGAGGGGACAGCCTCGACGCACGTCGTTCCTGTTACTGAGACTGTCAGACAGTTCACCGTAAACCCTTACCTGAGCTGATATATGGGAATCAAGCGCCGACAGTATATTCCCATACTTGATCGGTACACTTCCGCATCTAAGCATCTCTAATAGTGTAGGTCGAACCGCCGAATCTATGCAACTTTATAGTCGGAAAACGCGGCGATTAATGACCGGTGGTGCACATGACGCTGTTCCGGAATTTGACGAAGGGTAAAAATGTGGTATATGCATCCCCGTCCAGGGCGAAGCCTTGACTACCACGTCAATGTAGCAGAACCTTTCGGAATTTGACGGTCGTACACCGGTCGGTTTCTAAGACCTGTTCGAAGCTGCTTTTAGTTGCCGCTATGCGTTCTAGTTGCTGGAAACGCAAAAAGGTTAAGCCGATAAAAATCCCATTTCCAAAATACCCTCATCCCGGGGTATTTTTTGGTCTGAAAGTAGTAACTAAATTGGAATGTGACCACTATAGCAGAATTCTGTGTAGTTAGGTTCCAAAAAGTACAAACTTTTCAGTATGACCTACTTACATACCGGGTCACTCTAGGGAGTCCTATTTCGTTTACAAATAATGGAAGTAGATGTGGAGCTCTAAAACGCATTAGTTTTGTGGAATTGGACACAGTATTTTTTGGGGTGATATGTCAATTTTCAGGTCCAAATCGAGTGAATAAGTGCGTAAATGATTGTTCTACTATTTAATTTTCCAAGTAGTTTAGTCTAGAAAACGAAATAATAACGACGAATTGTGGAACCCTTCATACGATTGATGCCCTAATGCAGGTGTGTAAACTCGGTCCATAATGTTCGAAATGAATGTTCTCAATTAATTCAGCTGCAATGCAGACTGGGCGCGATGACGTGAACCTCTGTGTTGACAAATCGTTCGATTTGGTTTCGACCAAATATTTAAACAAAAGCTATGTTGTTTTGTGTGTTTAAGTTGATAAGCGGGTATGCAGTCTGTATGCTGAAAAGTAGTCACTTTTCGATGTTGGTGCTATCTTTAGTACAGAAAAATATATTCATTTAATAAACCTAATAGTAACCCAATTAAAAACTAGAGCCTGAAGATCTGTTTATGAGCTATCATAAATGAATTATAGATGATTAGTAGGGGATTTTGATTTTCATATAGATTGAACATCACCCACAATTGATCGCAGCTGTCGCATTCCCATAGACTTTCCAGTCGGCCCCTTTCGAAAAGAAGCACTAGACCCGAGTTTCGCTCTCATTAGAGCTCGACAGTAGTGCATATCATCGCCACTGCCGGGGCTTGAACCACGGACTATGGTTCAAGTCCCGGCAGTGGCGATGATATGCACTACTGTCGAGCTCTAATGAGAGCGAAACTCGGGTCTAGTGCTTCTTTTCGAAAGGGGCCGACTGGAAAGTCTATGGGAATGCGACAGCTGCGATCAATTGTGGGTGATGTTCAATTTATATGAAAATGAATTATACATTTTATTCCCAGAGTTCTTCTATGTAGAATTTTGTTGATTTGGGCCGATCTTTATTCACTCTCTAAAACACGGTGGTATAAGAATTCAGTCTGATACATGTGTTATGCACAATAATTTCGCAGCTATCGCTTTCCAATAAACTTTTCAATCGGTCCCTTTTGAAAAATATACTAGGTTCGAGTTTCGTTCTCATTAGAGCTCGTCAGTAGTGCATATCCTTGCCACTGGCGGGATTACAACTCTGGCCACGTATTCATGAGGCAACCGTGTTTACCACTGTGCCATTGACCTCACATTAGGCAAAACCGAATTGCTATATGTAAACGCTCAGCCACTTTCGCTTGTGAGTAATTATCAGGTTGCCCGATCGTCTCGATAGGAGACAATGTAACTGTCCTGTTAACTCCAGTCGATGATCCCTCGATTTGGACTTCTCTCCAAGTTGAAATCACAAAGAGGTCATCAACTTTCTGAGCGGTATTTCGATTATTGATGAGTAGTAGAGAATTTTGATTTTCATATAGATTGAACATCACTCACAATTGCTCGCAGCTGTAACATTCCCATAGGATTTTCGTTTCTCACCACCGCACAGCATTAATACCTGGTGAGGTTTATCTAGCCGTGTACCAAAATGTAATGATGTTTTCTCAAAAGATCCTAAAAACCAAACAAAATTTCGTCATATAGATCGACACTTAGTGTGATTTTGAACGTTGGCATTTTGGGTCTTAACTCTACACTTCGCATATACAGCTTCCATCGTATTTTTTATCACTTGCGTATCAGTAAATATACAACAACTAGGTCATCAGTTGGCATTCTGGTATGCAGTTGTTAAAAAGTTTTCCAAACCACTAAATTTGAACAGCCTTTCCTGAGTTTTGGAATCCTAAGCTTTTGAAACATTAGTCATCTCGTGTTATTCGTACATTCGTAAGAAATGTGGGTTTTCCAACTAATAACGGATAGATGCAATGCGTTACTGCACACAAATATCAAGCCTTGCTTTGTTGTTCCGATGAGCAGCTTTAAACTGTAACATCATCAGACTGAATACACCACAATTTGCACTACAATGTTACAAGGGAATCATTAAGGGGGTAGTTGAACAACGGACGGTTTATGGCGTTAGTCAAATCAGTGACAAACTGTGATCAGGCCCCCGTTCGAACAGTGGGTCTTGACAGATTAACTGGGTGAGGAGTTGGCTAAGGCAGTTCCAAAGCCTGAACGAAACTCTTCTGGACCCACATGAATGGATTGTACGGGCGGATTCCGACGGCTTCAATTGTGGACAGAATCCCGTGCCTCATTTCCGTAAACTGGATGCCCCTAACTTGATAGACTGGACGAAATGTGTCTATCATATTAACAGAGAGATTCGAATCCACCACATGCGGTAATGTGGCGCTGTTGACTGACTTCGCTATTCCACTGTTGAGCCAAGCTGGGTGGCTCAAAACATTGTAGTAACTACACTTACGAGCCTACGCGTGATATTTTCGGCTAGCGTATTGAACGGTTCCCCTGAAAAACAGTTATGTAAACTCATGTGTATTTTTTCTGATAGTGAATCACCGAAAACGAGCTTCTTCGCCACACCGCATTTTTTGAGAGTACGCCGGAAATGTTTACGTATACTAAGGTTTATTATCCCTTTCACAGCTGCAATGGCATAATCCCAAAGGTGTATTTCGTGTGTGCGTATACTTCATGGACGACATTTATTTTCAGACTTTCATTTATGGGGTACTTATAGCTTCTGGCTGTTTTTGGGTTTCTCCCTCAATATTGTTTTACATTCGTGTTGGTTCTCAAGTATACCAGTGTGGAGCGAGAATACAATTCCCTGAAGGCGCTACAGGTTGTTTTGATAAATGACGTTTGTAAACAAGTCTTTGTTAAAGTCATTACAAAGAATACACAATAATTCAATTTAAGCGATATTTATTTCGTTAGTTATGCGATCGCGAAGGACAACAACACAAGTTGAATCTACTTCTAAGTCAGTTGGTTGGATACTTATCACTATTGCGACTTACAGGAACAGTGGAAAAAAATACTGTTCCGATGGCTGTAGTGTTAGAAGAAACGCTGGAAGATCAAGAGTAAATTTTAAATACATTTATCTTAAGCTAACAAAGATTTGGAACGGTTGGTATCACTCTAAACTGTTATGTCCCAACGTGTAAACATCCCAATGAAATATAAAAAGTAATAACAAGCTCGGAACATAGTTAACCGATTGTCTTCAATAATCAGGGAACCTTGAACAAAGAAATTTACTTATCTGGTTTAGATCCGAATACAAGAACAATAACAAAAATTTCGTAGTTAACCACTCAGGTGTTAGTAATTCTCTTTTGTCTACGAATATACTTTAAAAGTAATTTCAGATGAGCGTAGCGAGGACTGAAAGTTTCGTATCAGATACGGCGCAATCTATCTTCACACAGGATGTAGCAGACGCAGAGATTTTTTGTTCCGTAGGCACATCATGTTTTTGATTTTTCTAACTTCCTTTATCCGGAAATGTGTCGTGAACGGTTATCATGACAACTACATTGCTGAATCCTCAGCTGTATCCAACTCAACTCTGTCCTTCAAATTCACCGTTATTCTGTCATATGATTCGCCGTCTGGTACTAGTCGGTGGATGCTGAAGCAATTATTAAACAGACTTCTTCTTAATATCAACATTCGCGCAAACAAATCGGTAAGGTGCTGAGGTTTGCAGTGTCAAAGCTGAAGCTCAGTGTGTACCACGTCTCCAGCACGTGAAGTCGCAAACTGGAAATTCATTCGTTTGGTAACATTCTTTATTCAGAGGCTTTCCTCTGAAAATTTGATGACACTGAACGTGAAGGAGATGATTAAGCTAGATTGAGTTCCCAGTACTTTCCGAAACAAAATAAGTACTGTCCGACTGGACAGTCGGGTCTGACTCCCTAGTTAAAGTCTCTCGACACAAACCTGAAAACGGTTTTGCCTGTAACAAATCAGCGCACTTTTCATACGGTAGAACAAGTGTTGTATAACGGACAGCTTCGTTTGTGAGTAGTTTAATGCACACATTTGGGAACTAAATGGCAAATATCAACACCATGAAGACGATGGACCAGAACCGACTATTGGAATAGTGTGTACGTACAATGGGGGAAGTTACGCCAGGGCGAACAACAATGCACTGCCGCCCAGTGTGTGTAAATACATCTCAGCCTTGTAAATGAGTGTGCGTGTTCGTGGTTTTATGTTTTAGCATAGCCTATACGGTTTTTCATGCAATAAACAACTTCGCAGACCAAACGTCTTTTGTGGTCACAACACAGATACATCTCGCGTTGCTCTGCTTGGTTCTCTAATACGTAGAAAGTACGTAAACCACAATGTAGTTAGTGTTGACAACTCTGGCAAATGACTTGTTGTGGGCACGTCTTGCCGGCAATATGTTTCCAGTATCATGCCTTGGCTCAAAATGGGATGGTATACAGTAAGTTGCTCGACACAATAGAACTACATTTCAAGTATCAGCAAATGTTATTAAACCACTTTTGCACAGCTCGGACTAACTATCTGAGGTTTAACCATGCTGTTGTTGGTGATCGTTTGTCTGCTGTTCGTCAGAATTTTATGCGGTCTTGTGTTAAATACGGTTAACTGATAAGTGGGCAAAGACGCTATAAGAATGACTTATTGAGTAGTAGTGACAAATAACTTGATTTGTTTATATTGCGCGATCTACCAAACACTGGAGAAGATCGCAGTGGCTTTGAAAACACTGCAAATAAATATGCGCTGAGGTTCTGATGGGTAAGCACACTTGCGATAGAGGTAGGTTTTTGTCATTATTGTGTGTATTCTTTAAGCGCTGAAAAACCCACCTACTGTTCCAGACTACGGAAGAAAATAGATGGAGTAGTCAACTGAGATGAACTGGCTTTCCTCTCTTAGAACAGAAGTTCCTCTTTGCTTCGTGACGGTGTTGGCGGTCAAATTGGTGATAAGGAGACAATAATATGGGAAAAACTAACATCCCCAACTAACCTTCTTGACTTAATTTTGATGAAAAGTTCTGTTGGCGTGAAGTGGCTGATGTAGACGAACCGGCCACAGAAGTTCATTCATCTAGACAGCATTCCACCGGAGGGTTGAGCATGTCTGGAGCTTAAATCGTCAAACTACAGCAAAGTCGCGGGTCAAAACATTCTCGAAACGTTTCTTTTAGAGATGATGGCGAAAGCTTGTAGTCAGAAATGATACCACTAATTCAAACGAGGTGGATAACTGAGGAAGTCTTCTGAGTTGAGGGAGTGTCAACAATCACCCTCGTCTTCTAAAAGAACCCCAAAGATAGTGCAGCCACTTTACTACGCTCGTGTAGCAACCTAGACTAACAGTGCGTCGGCTTATTGAAGCCAGGAAAAGAGAGGTTCAAGTACACAATGGGACTGCTAGACCACGTATATCGTGTATCACGTGACCTTGAACCTGGAAACTATCAATTATTAGATAAAATCACCATGTGACCACTATCGTTAGGACCCTAACTACTCCTCTGATTAAATCTGGTGAGTGTCACTTGTCAGGTTGAGGTTTGGTACGCGCCGTGGCCGCTTGGGTGTCCGACATGCGTGCTAAGACTCAAGCTGCGTTCTGACTGGTGGCGCCTTTGCGCATTTATGAACACTGCCGCTTTTAAGTGTCAGGATACGTTTGTACGTTTCCTGAGTCACGGTTCTTTCTGTCGCTGTTATTGCTTGCTTGATTTAATGTTGAGCGCTTCCGAATAGGAATACAGCAGAGGTGATCAGGTTCCCCAAAATAGCAACAATCTTGAAAACATGCTGCAGTCATTGGGGTGTTTATACTCAGATGACAACTAACAGATCAATTAATCTGTATTTGTCCCCTAACCTGTTATAGAATGCTCGTCTTCAGCGTTGTGACAAGCGGCGGCACCATCTGGTCAAGTTCAAGACACCTAGTTTATAATTGTGGGTATTGATAATACTTTGCTGATCGAAGTTGTATCCAATTTGTTTCATGTGCTTCAACCAACTACCTTACCTGGTTTACGGAAATTATCCACTCACTACGTGTATAGTAACTAAAGCACAATTGCATTTACGACCGCATTGGTGCAGTGGTTACCGATATAATTGTCACCGCTTAAGTCAGTTAAGTCAGATAAACGTGAAACGTAATCCGCTACATTTTGTGCATTTGTTAAGAAACACCAAAACGGATTAGTAGAGATTTCAAGCCTATGTAAAACTTTGCTTTAAAGCTTCTACTAAACCAGAGGTAGTTTTTAATGAAAATTGCCCCAGAAAATATTACTGCTCTTACACATGATGAAGCGTCAGAATGATGCTAAGATGACGGCAAAACCTTAATCTCATGGGATCTTGGTGTTACGCCCGTTGTTGTTTAGCCAATATTCAACGTGTAAAGGGGTAACTTTTAAAATCACACTGAAATGACACATAATGGGTCCCAAATCAAACAAAGTCATAACTCACAACTGCTGGTTTCGTTTTTGCTTTGTTATCCAAAATGGCCGTCCAAATTGGCTTAGAGTGGATACCAGGATGGTTGTGGCTTCGGGGTCTCGAAGTATCCAAACTTCTCCGATCTGCTGACGTGCAGGTATGTTTTAATTGCAGAGGTATATTATCCTGTGTAGACTCCGTTAGTAAAACGAGGCTGTGCGTTGAAGCTAACGATGGATAAGGATGAAAAGTTTTATCAGCAAATAGATTTACATACGGGATGGGTTATATTGACTATAACATTTCCTTCACTATTGTAAACTTGATCATTATCATAGGTTCATGATTCCAAAAGAGTAATTGATCCAATTTATTTACAACCAATAATATAGGAGTTCAAATAAACGGTTTCAGACCATACCCAGTCTCTCAGTCTAGGAAAGTAGCCAGAATTAAGTCAGTGAAATTTTTTGTTCTGTTTTATTCAAGAATACCCCCTTCGTGATTAAGTCGAAAATATCCCGTGACTTTTGCAATATCGCCCTAGTGTAACTGGGTTATGCTTACTCTGTACACTCTCAGGGCTTTGACTATTTTATTCCACTGGGTGGGTGTTTACTTGCGAGGATGAGATCAACGGACTGACAGTGGAAATCGTCCGACAAGTTTCAAAATGTGGTGGGCTTCGAGCTTAAAATCGCGTCATTCTAATCCTTTTGTCATGAACAATATATTTCATCCCGCTTGCATTCACGACTGTCTTCCGTTGGATTGAAACGCGCTAGCTCCAGCAAACCATAGAGAAATTTCTGCGCAACCACAACTCATTAACAAACCACAGGTGAACTATAACCTGCCATCTCCCAGTTTGTGCTGACGGGTTGCGAACGGGATACGACCGCAAGAGTTCAACTTCAAACAAAATTCTCCGTCATAATTTGTGCACATAGAACTGGTGGCCGGACGGATGGGATTTCTGGCTCTTGACACGAAGGACTGCTAGTTCGACCTCCCATTCTGACAATCTCTACCTGATGAGTCCAAATAAAGACGAAACCGGTCACAGAATGTTGGTTTGGGGGTGAACATCTTTAGCCTCACCGCCTTGATAGCTGCAGCACCGTCGGTCGAACCTACAAACCCTAACGGTCAATTATACTCATTCGCATTCAGTTTCATGTGCACAAGCGCGAACCACTGTAATGCAATTACTCGTCAATAATATGATTGTTAAATGCAGCTTAGATCTCGTCAAATATTTCTGCGTTCCAATGTATTTAATTTTCTTTGTTCAAGTGTTACTCATCACTCAAGTAAGCATATGGTTTGGCCATGTGCGGAGACAACAGCAATTGTAGGACGCACATGATCCATGTGATAGATAACAAGAGTATTGTAAACAGTAACCACCCAAAAGCATAGGCATACATTGCCAACTACCCCGTACAGGGTGACTCAGCATACCAACTGGTCTGCAAGTCTAGAAACGTTTTAGCCACAGTAAAACAACGGCAGGTTGAATATGGTCTCAAGAATAATGAAACCTAGTCTAAGTTGTCCCTCATTGCGGTGGAAACCACATCAATTAACCGCCTATCCAAACCTCCAGCGGAGGAACGGACAAATGCCGTTTTAAGGAGCAGCCTCAGAATTCTGCAAACAGTTTCATCGTTACGTCGTCTGCTGTTCATCTGTGTTCATTATAAAAACATTCGGATTACAACATGTGGGAATGAATATGTCGCTGATATCAGCCAGTGATAGACTGGTACGACTCTATAGCTTCATGTTCTACCACAACAAGAAACTGGTTACTATAACCAGGCCGCCGTTTTCTCCTTATTACTTACGCGAGAAGTTTGAATTCAAATACACTTCCTGGACCTATTTAGAGTTCCCAGTTTCGAGTGCGACACTTATCTTAAGTTTAAACGGTGAATCGGGATAGAAAATTTCAGAATGTAGTTTGAATGCAAGTACAAACAGCCAGCACCTTGATTAGTTTGACTACACATAACAAGTTGAGAGACGATCTGAATCACCAAACGTTAAATCACAGTTCAATTTGGAAGTCATCCCATTGTAGCCTCTTCCACCACAGTAAAGGTTGAGCGGCCAAAGTCTCACTTAAGATCTTGTTTGAAATATATCTGAAATATGGGTTCGAATTAATTATCCACTAACGGTAGCAATTTCGGTGAAATGTAGAGGTCTGAAAATATGTCCACCGAGTCGGTTTCACCTTAAACTACGGGGCAATGTTACATAATACTTCACTTATATTTAGGAAATACAGGGCATGGTTCGTCAAACAGTTCGAGATAGCAAACAAATACAATGTGTTTTGAGGTTGATCAAAGTTCAAATTGGCAAAAGCAATTGCTGTGTGACAGAAGGAAATAAAAGTCAAGATGGGACCATCTGAAAAGTCTAGATCAGATGGAAGCACAATGTTACCGTAAAAACGTAGATGCAAACTTAAGCATTATATAAAAGCTAACTCTGAGACAAGCCGTTGATACTAGAGCGGCTGGTTAAGAAAAACAGCAATATATATATGTATATATAAGAGTGTACCATAAACAACATAATTAGGATTAACTCATTTTAACGTGAATATTACTGTCCAAGATAAAGGATGTGATGGAACGTAGGTTCATTCTCTTGACATACAGAGACAAATGAAAGTTAATCGAATTCATCGACATTTATGAAAAGTTAACGGTTACCATAACATGAAGATTGCCGAAATAATTAGTCGGGGAGGACATCATCATCACTACCAGCCATGAACTCGAACGAAAGGTACTGTGGCTCGAACTGCCGCTCACCTCAACAGCGACGGGGAATATACAAGAAGAAAATGCTACTAAGAAGGTTGATAATTAATAAAAGGAGACTAAGCGGAAGAACTAGAAATGGTATGGATACAGGTACGCCATTGACTGCGACACACCGCCATCTCGAATGGCGTTTCTAACTGACGATTCGAGTGATCACGAGGACCTCATCCAGGAAGGCGACACCTACCCACTTTGCTCAGTGGAACAGTCAGGGTCATCATACTTCGTGACCACGTTGTTGCTTGATCACCACGTGGTTTCATCCAACTGTTGGTGGTCTCAGTATATAATGCCCGGTACGGTAAACGGTCAGATGACATACGGAGTACGTGACCCAACCATCGCTGGCTGTGCAGCATGAGTAGTTGATCAATTGATCGCGCATCCCGAGCGTTCCGGAATACGCGCCGGC
>JTDE01005627.1:9757-45134 GCA_014338405.1 Paragonimus skrjabini miyazakii
GTTTACCGTACCGGGCATTATATACTGAGGCCACCAACAGTTGTGTAAAACCGCGTGGTGGTCAACCAACAACGTGGTTACGAAATATGATGACCCTGACTGCTTCATTGAGCAAAGTGGGTAGGTGTCGCCTGCCTGGCTGGGGTCCTCGTGATCACTCAAACCGCTGGTTAGAGACGCTATCTGAGATGGCGACGTGTCGCAGTCAATGGCTCTCCTGTATCCATACCATTTCTAGTTTCTCCGCTTAGTCTTCTTTTAATAATGTTCAACCTTCTTCGTGACGTTTTCTTCTAGGATATTCCACGTCACTGTTGAGGTGAGCGACGGCCCGAGCCACAGTACCTTTTGGTCAGCCTCATGGCTGTTATGGTAATGATGATGATGTCGATCAGTTAACCTACTCAGGTAGTGTCGCCTCGCTATCCTGTAATATTGTTAACGAGGTGTCCACGAGTATAGCGATGGTACGTAGTATATTCGGTAATCTTCCTCACCTACGGCGTCGCAATGATGTACGTTTGTAGATAGGAGGCAGAGTTTGTAATGTGTATATGCACTCGCTTTCGCTCTATGGACCAAAGACTTAGTCCATTCTTGCGGAAGGTGCATCTAGACTCTCGGTGTGTGGCCACCGTTGCCTCCGCCATTTGGCTGGCATGGAATGGGTTAACTGTGTCAGCAACGCGATAGTCTGTCTGTAATTGTTTGGAAACTGTGAAAGTTCGTGACCAACAACTAAACGGCACGTTCTTCGACGATGGTCTCACGTACTTCGTATCCCGACGGAGCGTCGGTCTTACCGCGCATTGTTCAGTGTGGCTGCTAATAATGAAAAAAAAATCGCAGTGCGGTCAGGCGATGACGTGGTTATGACCGTCCTGCTGGGTATTAGGTGCCATATACCTAGTGGAAGAGTTTGCCATCATCTAGGCAGCTTATTGGAAACACTTACATGATAGTGCATCATCGACAACGGTGAGCCCGTATTCGCGAAGTAGTTGATTTTTTTCAAGAAACCTAATTGTTCTTGTTCACTCTTCTTCTCCTTTTCGTTGCTATACCCTTGTACGTTTTTCGCTACTGTGCTACTTCATGGACCGTCGTCAGGGCCAGCGGCATCTCCAACTCCTGATGACGAAATGCTGTTTCGCTACGGTTGTGCATGAGTGCTTAAGTTGTGAGACCCGTTTCTGTTAGTTTACAACAAAGCTGTATCTATGATCGCAGCGCTGGTCTCTCAATAAGGAGGAAGAAAGGTTTTGGAAAGCACCTTCAGAAATCCAACATTCCGATCACTCAGCGGTTGACAACGGTCGCCAACGTATTGTTCTGTGCGGTCCAAAAACCTGCGATTATTCTACCTAGTTTGATTTTTGAATCCGTCTACTGCACACGGAGATAATCGTTATTATCAGTTTTCTTTATTTCCTGCACTCTAGCTGGGCTGACACTTCATTCCTAAATGAATGGGTTGTGGGTAATGTCACTTAGTTAAAGGTTGTCTTCCATTGTAAAGCAACCACCTTGATGCCGCTGTTTGTGTCCGCTCTGCTTTGTCGTCCGTTTAGAGATCACCTGTTTATAAATAGATGCACGAGACGTTTGTTACCTAATTTGCTTATGTGGCCGTATCCCCTCCTTACTAGTTTTACATGGCTGTTTAAGATCTTTCGAACAATGTTTGACGCTGCTTCGTTTTTATAATTTCCTACTTAATCCGCATTAATCAGCCTGAAACTCGTTCCTACAAAACGACATGGTATGTTTTTTTTCTTTCAGGCAGAAAACATCATGAGAAAGTCAGATAAATTTTCAGAAGAGGATCGAGTCATCGTTCCAGACAAAGTAGATCTCACCAAATTGAACGGTGTACCGGAAGAACATCAGTCTGGTCGTCGGGTGCGCATCTACCTTCCTGCTAAATCTGTCATGCAATCCGGTGCGAACGGCTGTCGGCTTTGGAAGCTGGAATTCGATAATCGAGAACGTTGGGAAAATCCGTTAATGGGTTGGGCTAGTTCGGGAGATCCTTTGTCTAGTACGACAGTCGAATTCGAAACTTCGGAGGCAGCGGTGGAGTTTTGCCAGCGTCAAGGGTGGCCGTGCTACGTAGATACTCCCAATTTGCCGAAAATGACTGTGCGGTCTTATGGCGCTAACTTCTCATGGAACAAACATACACGCGTGGGAACTAAGTGACTTCGAACAGTAGTTATTGTTATTCGCGCGCTAGTTCCCTCATGTTCTCCTCTTCTGTTTACTAGTCTGTACGCATAGATTTAATCCTATTGACTGCTGACATTGTATCGATATGTGAGGAGGATTTTGCCGAATTTACACATAATTTATCCTTTTTTTCGAACTTCTCATCTTCTACATGTGTTCGGTGTGTCTGTAATCTCTCAAGAGAGCTAGAACATACGAAGTTGACCTTGATTCGTGTTTTGTGTCTTATTTTTCCCACAAAACCAAATAGACTCATTTCAGTTATGTTCTAGCAAACAGAGACGCATCGTGCTGTAGCAATAAAATCTGTTTATTTCTGTTTCCACAGTGTGCGTGTTTCGATCAGTTTAGAATGGCCTGTTTTATTGCTGTTTGAGCCGCTTGCTACGATTTGTCTTACCATGACATCGATTCATTCTATTTTATGATCTCAGCCGGTTGTCTTTTGTGCGGACCATTTGGGACTACTGTAGCAGCTCATAACAACCACACTGAATACATGTTGAACTTTAGTTTTGTACTCGAGTCGCTTGAAGATAAGCATCTTTATGATTTGTTAAGATTTGCAGTATGCACACTTTGGGTTATGGTCATGCATATTTGTGTTTATTTTACACGTGAAAATCACATGGGGTGACAAACGTGCCACCACGTGGGAATTAAAAAAGTTATTGTGTTAAGTGAAAAATAGAAAGATGTATAAGGAGCAAAAAGAAAGTACAGCGATGTACATGGGATTCGCAACACAAGCGCCACTGACATCTGTTGTTCGCTCTGTTGGACAGCGTTCCCAATCAAACGTGTTCATTGTCCTTCGGACTTCAGCAAGGGAACCGGGAGCGTTAAACTACAATAAGCTTCAGTATGAGCGTCTTTATACCCCAAGCCCAAGTCATACCACGACCACCAAGCTGCCATTTCCAACTTAACCCACCACTCGCAAACAAGGCAGTGTGGCAAACGATGAGTTGGTATTTGTAGGCTATGACTGAGCCAACGAAACCTGCGAGGCGATATCAGCATGCCAAGCGGTGGACAATATTTGTTTTAAAGACACTTCGACAAACTTCATCGTTGCGGATGCGATGTTCTCACTAAACGCTGCCAATGCTTCAGATACACCGATGGTTGGAAACGGATACTCTGTGAACATCCTCCGCGCAAATGGATCACGTTTTGCAGCAGTACAGGTTTACCGCCCTTACATTGGCACCTTGTATTTCACAGAAAGATTGAGTTCTTGTCGACGCCACAGGTGGCGTAAGTTGACAAGCGCCATCTTAACTTCAGCTATGCAGTTTGTTATCTCATCAAACATTCAATCAGCGCTGATACACCTCCCAATGTACATAGGCTGTTCGACTACTTCCAACTGTTCACCGCCAAGAGCGAGAGAAAGCACAAAGTCCTGTCAATCCTTCAACAGCACCTGACACATAAAATGTGTGAAAGACACCACACTGACGAACTGAAGCCTGTTGTCTGTTTAATATGTTCTGGGCTTCTTGTATATCTTCGCAAATTGGGGCGATATCGTTTGTACACTCTGTTTCTCGAAGTCGAGTGTCTGGGAACAGTTCCACACCATCATATTCGCGGACCTTCCGGGCACAATCCAGGATCTCGTCCGCCGCAAAATTGGACAGAAAGGGAGAGGTTGGACAACCTTGTTGCACTTCATTAAATATGTTGTAGGTCGGTGATACGTTGTCATAAGCCCTAACCCGGTCGGAGGCCTGATAGTAAATTGCCTTCAGAACGATCGCCCACTTCACGGGCACATCCCTCCTCGATACACAGTCCCAGAGTGCAGCTGTGTCAACCGAACCGAAGGCACTTCTTATGTTCTGGAAGACAACTGTTGGCTTTCTAAATGAATGACGAAGTTCAAGCATCTGGCGACGTGTGAAAATGTGATCAGTGTAGCCACGGTCATGACAAAGCCCGGCTTGCTCTTTATGGGTATGTTTTTCTTGCCTTTCGCGTAGTCTACGAAGTACAGTGACTGCGAGAAACTTTGTTGCAATAGAAATCAAACCAATCCCCCAGTGACTTACGTACGAAGTGCGCATGACATTTGAAAATTGGGGTGATGTTAGCCAAACCTCAGACATCTGAAACGACTTGACTGATCCAGAGTTTCTGAAGCAGAACCGTCAGCTCTCTAACTAAATGTGGACCTCCACTTACGAAGAGAGCAGGAGGGAGTTCATCTTGTGAGGTCTCAATAACTTGATTTCATGTGAAACTTCTGTTTCGAAGGACGGAGAAACGTCAACAAACAAATGGGCGCAGACAGAGCTAAAAGGCGTGGACAAGGGTGTACGTGGTCAGGTGAACATCAGTTGGAATTGCTCACGCCAGGATCATAAACGTCATTTCAATTTACAAATAGGCTGACTACCGACTTCGCAGATCACCTCTCTCACACTTGGCTTCCTGTTACTAGTTGCTCGGATGAGATGGGAAAGCTATCAAGAGTTGTCAGTGGCAGCGGCTTGTTCCATCTCGATAGTGCGTTGTGTCCACCAGGCCTCGCGATTCTCTCGTAGTTGTTTCCGGAGTTCCAAGAGAGTAGTTCGACGAGCCGAGTTATACTCGCTGCTAAAAAGAATATTCCGGTGAGGATCACGGAGCTCGAGTGACCACACACAGACCTAATTGTTGGCAACCGAACAGGCATGGATGTCACGTGGCAATATCGCACTTATGCGTTGTATGTAGTATATGTGCCCAATACGTTATAATATCGTCTGGTTACGTGGGTCCAAAAGCTAGAGGCAAGCGCGGTAACCCTGCCAGTTAAGATACGTCCATCTGTGGCTAACGACGAAATGACCTACCAAAACGCACAGCGAACTTGGCACATACAAGTGCATGACAAGAATCCATGCAGATGATCCAGATCGACTCACAGCTAGGACATTTAACCGACGACCAGCCGACCAATCTGTATCGACGACTGACTTGGCGATGGAGATGGCCAGGTAGCGCGCTGGCGTTTAAACTGTTGAAAATTGATACCTGCATAGGACAGACCGTTATTAGCACAGAACTGCAACTTCCACCGTATTCTGTTCGACGAGTATCCTGAAAGTGTGAGCCATCTAAGTCACGCTCGCCAGTGCTTGATGTACTTACTTGAGCGTTCAAGTCCCGCACGATATGTATGTGATTAGTGAGCTGGTGGTAAAAATCATCTGACTGCGTCTGAGCTATAGTCTGTAGAGAGGCGTTTGTTGCGGCAAACGCCTCTCGATTCCCTAATCGTATCTTCTAGTCTGACAGCACGAAGATGGCTGTTGACGGGAATCCAGTCTAGTATCTCCGTCATTGCGTATGCACCTACGGTAATTCCAACACCGGATCGAGTTGCGGCATCTCCGGACAATTGCACATTGAACGCGGTTAGTGAAGCACTGTGCTGGAATCCTGAAGCTGTGTTTTAGTAAGTCAACTGATATTGATGGCGAGGGTCTCCCAAGTACGTGGAAGAGCTACCTGCTGTCTTGGTTGCGCAGGCCGAGGAAGAGGGTCGGCTTGAAGAACCCTACTCAGAGTGTTTGGTTTGAAAGGAAACCAACCCACAAGACAGCGAGGCAAAGCACAGAGTCCACAGCCCATTGGGAGCCGGTGATCAGCAGTTGTTCAGTTCATACGCCCTTCACATTTAGTCCATCCATCTATGATGCACCCTGTGAGAAGTTACAGCAGAAGCAGTGCGGCAATTCGGTGATTCGCCAAGGAAGTCGGATCCAGTGTGGTAGATCAATCCAACCACGGGGTCAAAGAACGACAGAGATGTTGAGACACTTATCTTCTGTTGTCGAGGGCCAGTGGCCAAATTGGTTCATACGTCCTCTGAATGGGGCCCTATCATTGATAACACTCAGCACATCTTACCCACCCGTTAAAGTCGGGGATCATCATATTGATTATTATATATATATTATTTATATATATATATATATATATTATACTGGGGATATTCGTATGCCATACGAACAGCATGCTTTCTGGCAGCCCATTTGCTCTCGTTGGAGCATTTAAACCCGTTTTGCAGCAGAGTAACGTGCGCCACCTCGTAATACCATCAAAGAGCGTATAGTTGGTGACTCGGCTATCAACCGCAAATCAATCATGCTTTGGTAGTACTACGTCTCATTATCCTCTTTTGGCGGAGAGAACCCTGCTTATATCACAGTTACGTTTAACATACAAGGCCGTTCACCATTCGACAGCCTGAGGACGCGCTGGTTGGCGTTGAACCCACTGGTTTACAGGGATACTGTGACGTCTGTGGACGTGTATGTGGATATTAGTGTTGAGTCTAGTCAGACTTTTATCTCGCAATTGCACACTTGGGATAGGTTACCGTCACCATTGGTCCATTTGAAGTTACTCAAATATTGAGTTGTAAAATGTTGTCACCTGGGCCCCTTGTAAGTTCGATGTGGTTGAACCTTCCATGGTAGTTTACGTTTTTCTTTGCATACTATGTAGCACGTGTGTTGTTCAGCTGAGATTTCGAATTTCTTCACCTCTGGTGGGTTCAGTTGGTAGCAGGCGTATTAGCTGATGCGCTGCCATCAAGCTGAAAGAATATTGTGTTGCTTCAGATTTTGAATGGTTATTTGTTCAGCTGATTTATTGCTACTGGATTCAGTGTCATAGTTCTCACGTGACAGGAAAGATGTTAGGCATTCGTTGCTTGGCGTTACTCCCTGTCACAAATTTCGCTGTATTGCCTGCTACAAATTTTTGTATGAAAGACTCCTGAGTGTTTACTTAAATTTACAAACTTCTAGGTATCAACGAATGTGCGCAGCGCACATTTTGTTCTTGTTGTTCACATTATGCGGTAAATATCAAACTACTTTTGTAGGATATCGGCATCAAATTTATTACGAATTAAGTCAAACAGTTTGGGCGCCGTGTTTAACATGTTATTGATAAATGGATTGAGCATAACACAACGTTACGAGCAAGTTGTAATACTCACATTCAATGTGATTTCGATTACAACACTCGTGAGGAAGGCCACCCGAGGTGGTTGAAACGTAGAGTATTACAACTTGCTCGTAACGTTGTGTTATTCTCAATCCATTTATCAAACTACTTTGTATGTAGCAGTAGTCTGGTGAATTTTTGTCGTTTTTGGCGTCCACCGGTCTAGTTCAGTGGTAACAGCCACTTTTGTTTAAAGTAAGCACGTCGATTAGCACTCGTTGTATCCCTGTGAGACGTTCATGGTATGCAATGTACCTTCTCATCCAGAGTTTGAGGATGATTTCTACCCTGGGTTCTCAGCCGCAAGATTTTGTTGTTCGCATATATTAGATTTTTCTGCCTGAGACAAATTATCTTGACTTTCTTGCGGGTAGTTCACATTTCTTGCTCTCTAATAGTCGCATTTTTTTCCATAATTCATTCATCCGTATAGTCCTTTCCGTTCTCTGTTCCTACTCGGTCAGTTGTAGAATATCAGGATGCCGATCTGTGTGGATCGGGAACGCCGTCCAAATGCCGGTGCGCGTATGGCCAAACTTTTGAATGAAGAGGAGGAGGATGAATTCTACACCAGCGTTTACGGTGGTTTTACGGAAGTAAGTGTGTTTTGTTTGTAATCGTTCAACTACGATTGGAGCGTGCGAATCAGTTCATATGACACTTCAAACTACGACGCGAATGTCAGTGCGTCAGTTATTATGCGTTAGGTTCACTAATTCTTACTGAGGAAAACAAGTATAGAGGCAGCCATTTTCATTACATTCTTACACGTAATATTCGACTGATCAATGACCGCTTGCAGAACAGACGTTTTTGTGTGAAATCTGACAGCAACGGGTTATGTTGCTGCTCGACTGTCCTTACCTGATTAATCTACCCAAAGGCCAAATCTATCCTTAAAGGTAGAAACATGGACATTCATTTATCTCGAAGTCCGATGAACTACAGCATATTTGGAAATGGATTCTCCCAGGGCTAAAGCGTGAGGAAATAGATCTTGTCGTTCTCAATATTGCTGAGGTGATTTAGTGGAGAACGGAGTGATACAGGTGGCATCTGCTTGTCCGCATCAACTGTCGAGAAGATGTCGAAAGAAAACCGGCTTCTTAATAGGTTCGCTCTTTTGTCCTCTTCTTAACGATGCTCACACGATAATCAGGTGGAGTGGTCCCTAGCTGCGATGAAAATCTATCTCGTACATCTAGTAATCTTGAGAGACTCGTCTGTCTGTATTATCGGGTGTTTGGTAGCACCAAAACATGGCATCTCTTGAAGTGATAGTTGAATGAAGGTGCTGTTGCAGATACACAAAATCTCCATTCACACCAAATGGTAAAGGCGGCCAAAGGGAGCAGCAAATGATCATTCGTTTAGATTACTGTCAAAGTCTAATCAGACTGGCACGACCAGCCCACCACATGCGCATAAATCACTCATCTCGTTCTCAGTAGCGCTGTATGACGCCATTTCAATCCGAATTCAGCGAGGACAACGTGCCTGTATTTCGATGTCTTTTTGATTGTCGTTAACGACTTAATACAATCAATTTTAGCTGCTGTTTATATATTGGGTGCAGGAAAAAGTGGAGCTGGGTTAGTCTTAAATTCTGACTAGGAGACTACGAGTTCGTTCTTGATAGTTTTCAGGAAGTATAACATCTCTAAACGTTCTCATGGAGGCAGTCAGCTTAGAGCAATGCTCGTGAACGTCTGCTCACCTGTCCAATCAACCCCTAACCTTCGATTATGGTGACGAAAGTCACTCTTGAACTGTCTGCCTAAATGATTTAACTGCACGCAACACCGCACTTCGTGCACGGTTTCATCTTCTAATCCATCCTTGCGTTCCATCGTGTCTCTCTCAGAAGGAGTGCACGTGCTACACTGATCAAATTCACTTGTCAGCCAACAGTTATCAGGTAAGGATGCCGAAAATTTACTAAGCTCACCAAGAGCATGACCGAAAGTAGAGCTCTTATTTTGTTACCCCCATAGGTCTTCTGTCTTCTTTTCTCCATGAGAACATTTGAACTTTTCTTGCTTTTTTGAATGTGCCGCGCACGAAAGTACGGTTTCATTGGCGCAATCTTTTAATCTTTCTATCTGACTTCTTCTTTTTCGTACATGCCACATGCCGACCGTTTGCCATAGCTGAATACGTTTTGTCCTCAACATCACGTAGAATCAAGAGTGTATCAAAATCCAGATTTGCCTTGATTTGGTTGAACGCAAGTTGTATGAGTGTTGCTTAGTATAACTGCATTTGCTAGTAATCATTTTATGCTTGCATGTTGCTCCGATTGAACGTTAAGGTAATCTCGATGGTCGATTGTCTACCTTCTTTATCTCATTATTGTTTGACCCTTAAATCTAATGAGTAGTAGGGGATTTTGATTTTCATATAGATTGAACATCACCCACAATTGATCACAGCTGTCGCATTCCCATAGACTTCCCAGTCGGCCCCTTTCGAACAGCAGAAGCACCAGACTCGAGTATCGCTCCCATTAGGGCTCGTCAGTAGTGCATCTCCTCGCCACTGCCGGGAATAGAACTCCGGCCACGCTGTTCATGAGGCAACCGTGTTTACCACTGCGCCATTGACCCCACATTAGGCATGACCGAATTATCATATGTGAATACTCAACCACTTTGGCTTGTGAGTAACTAACTTGGATTTGGCCTTTTGCTTCTGTAAACATGGGATACACCTTGTTTGTGATTGAATGGTGTGGTTTGGTGAACCAAACCGAAGTCCTGCAGCGAGTGTTTTAAGGTATAAAGTAATCTATGTTTACTGGTTCATTTAAGCTTAGAATGAGCTAGTCGTTCAACCCTGAAACTATCTGGCTGCTTTTTTTGTAGCATTTTACTACATCATTAATTCTGATCAGGAGTGTGCACTTCTGTTACACCTGCCCCATCTGTGTAGAAAATGTAGTGCTGTTCAGGTGAAATAGTAATAATCCCACTCGATGGGGTGGTTTACATTCTGCTAAAGATTACATGCATATATCGATGTAAGGAGGTTTGTACTTGCGTGATTTCACTTGACTGCGGCATGGTTGACTAATGTCTGAATTTAAGACAGTACGTTCATCGATGGTTGCCCTTACTAATCATTACAGCCACACTCAAACTCATCGGAATGGATCGCAAAGAGCTTCATATTATTATACGAATCTTTTTCTTTTTTGCGGTGACCAGTGTTTGTGATGTCGGGTTCGATTGCGCTGTCCAAAAATTACAAACCATTCCGGAAAGTGTTCACTAATCATCCTCACCATGTACTTCTTCCAATATGACAAGTAGGATAACATCAAATATGAGACTAGACGTGATACTCAAAAAAAATCTTGGGAAATTAAGACGTAATTTTCTATTGTCTTTACTCTACAGTTAATTATACGATACTTCCTGCTCTAGACCGTTTTTTGTCAGTTACGGTATCAAATCGAAAGGTGGTGATTTCACTTGCATGGTACACAAATGAAAAACATTTTTCCTATGCTTTATGAATAGTTTGAGACATCATTTGTGATTGCATCTCTTACGTATATTTTTAAGATACATATTCATTTTGATTTAAATTTTCTTATGTGTCAACTTCCTCGTGCAAAGATTTTGTATTCTAGTAACTTAGCGATAGGTCAAATGCCTCTTGATATTCAAAGGATCTAACGTGTATTGTTGTGTATTTATACGCCCAACTGAGTCTTTTTTTCTACTGCAGGATTGACCTTTAATTTGTCCCTTTACCGAACTAAGTAGATTCACATCAAAGAACACCAGTTTGTTGTCACCTTCATTACAGAATTTACTTAGTACTTTGCCACACTTGACATTAAAGGGGGGGGGCGGAAGTTCAGCACACAAAGTAAACGGACCCCATATATGAAATGGAAAACTTCAGCGACATATTTGAAGACTGCAAGATGACAAAATTATTCAATTCAATTTGACCCTTCCAAAAAAGAAAACGGCATAGGTTTTTAGTCAACCAAAGGCTTCTGATTAAACAAAATATATTCGCTGTGTAGTTTTTGTACAGATAATAACTGTTCTGCCTACATGACTCATTTCATTGGTTTGACCATGTTTATGTCAACACACACACATCACATAACTATTCAAACTTATTTGTCTGTAAAACCTAACAACTGTTAACGGAGTTCTACTGAGATGTTTGTGCGATGTCGGTATTTGTATTCTGGCCAGCTCAGTGTGAGACATCATAGACTTCGATATACGCATACTAATTGATTTGATTAACTTATTGTATGTTTCACATTGTCAGTCATATCGGGAGCTCCTGCAACATTCTTCGAGTTGTTGGAACCCCGGTGAAATGTTTTCTTGTACATTATGCTGCACTGCACCAGTGTGGCCTGCTTAATTTAAGCCACTTTCTACGTATGAAACAATACCAGATAAATCTCAGGATACGGTTTTTGTTGATATCGAATCACGCAACAGCATTACCGCAATATCTTTAGACGATAGTGATATAGTTCAAGTTTGTCTTCCGAAATCTTTCTTCTTTAATCCTAGTTGCGTTTTCAGGTTGTACACTATATGTGTTTATGTGGTAGATGCGGTTGCATGTGAAATGAACCATACAGTCAGGCTAGCAAAACCTAGTAAGTGAGCGGTTGCAACTTCCGGGGTATTAGCCGTTATCTATATTACGAGCTTCGAGGGTCATAAAGATGTAACGCACCTTTGCTCTGCCAAACGTTCCATTACGACATGAATGATATACCCGGATCCCTGCTGTGTGGCTTCATTAGCACGAAGTCAGGAAGAACACGACTGTGGAGAAACACGCTATAATGCCTACTTCAAGTTCGACAAATGAGTGAAATGCCTGTATATGTGTAGCATGAAGTAGTTTCCATCAATGACCATTTACAAGTTGATCCAACGTCCGCTTGTTTGGGTCACTTCGCGATTTAGTGGCCTAGTAGAGTCAGTTCCATAGTCGCTGCATTCTGATTAGTTCATCGGGCTTGTACGACACCCATGCTCACCTTCATGCCTCCTTTTGGTTGGTTTAGCTTGCACACCATTGTTTTGTTGATTAAATACTTCATCAACCGTCACCGATGACCTGATTAGGTTGTTTTGATGAAATCGTCTCCTAACACATAACTATCTCCTTAAGCGACTAACCAATTTAACTTTAGCCGAACCAGTCATGTTTCCATGTGTTAAGATCGCTAGTTTTTCAACATTACTCAAGAGAATTATTGTGAAGAAAATTGTCTATCCCTGTATGTCTGTGTCATTATCAGAGGGAATCAAGCTATTGTTTGATGAATATTGTCAAAGGTAATATTTGCCAAAAATATCAGTTGGACTTGTTACGGAGAAACTATGTCACCGGTCAGTTAGTTAGGGGTGGCTTGATTGATCTATACTAAGTCTGATCGAATCTTATCACCTTCTCCTATGATTACAATGGCCAGTAAATGAAGTATCTAAGACACATGTTTGCCTGCATAGTTTTATTCTCATCCTTGTAATGGGTATATCCCATGTTTTTCAGGAAGCTGCTGTTCCTCTCGTGTTGATCTGCATAAATATTTATTATGCCGAGTAATGCGTCTTTATGGTTGCCACAATACATATCTGTCGAGTGGTTATTTTTCGTTGTAATTGTTGTCACAGTTCTCCTCATAAGAGCTAATGAACTGTGTGTCTCACACTAACAGCGTCATCCACCTTGGCCTGAAATCGTTGTAAAACCGGTTGTCCGCCCTTTACCTTTTGACTTCACAAATTTCACTGTTTGCACGTGCACGCTTTTTTACCGAGATGAACTCTGTCTTTGTATTATCTTATTAATGGTGATTTCTAACGTCCGCTGTTTCGAATTTGAGTGCTTCTGTTGCGTTGAGCGATCCAGCCGGGCTCGTAATAGGTGGTTCCGAATTTAACATTCTTGTTACAAGCCGGAAAAATCGCAATGATTTCCGATATTATCCAGACTCATGAACTACATGACACTAAACGAGTAACTTGGTCCAACTCCATTAGACAGCGTATAGCAAGCCGAGCTGTTGATCTAGTCGCGATCTACGGCAGTATTTATTATTAATGTCTGTCATGTTACTTAAATGATCACGTATGTTTTCATTTCTACAGGAAGCGAATGATGCAGATTATGAATCCGAAAGTTCTGTTGAAGATATAATCGATTCAGATTTTGAGTCGGATCCCAGTGCTGCTGAGTCCGAAGAGGCTGCTTCAGATGAAGACAACGAGAAGCGGAAAAAAAGACGCGGACATTCCGGTGTTGTAACCAAGGCTTACAAAGTACGAAAATTGATTGAATATAACTTTTGTTCCACATTTCGTTTACATTTTGTCATGGTCACTGTTACACTTTAGAGATGACGGTTTCTGTCGATAGCAAGTGCTATCATTTTGCGCCATAATTTGAGAACATGGATAGTAATGTTCATTGCTTATCGGTTGGTTACAGGTTGTTCCTAACTCGCATAGACTTGTGTTTGATTTCTTCTCAACCTTATCAGCAGTGTGTTTATTTCAGTCCGAATAAAAATTGATACACGCGGACTCGTGAGCATGTTTCTTTTAATCACATTGCCAGTCCGCTTTGGCAATTCATTACAGTTAGGTTCTTTGACCGATTGGTTGTTAACCCTGCAGAGTATCTTATCTTTCTGATACATTGATCAGTCAGTCTTATGTATTCTTTTGACTGTTAAGCACAAATAGCATCAGTGATATTGACTATATCCTTGGCAGGCCGGACCTCGAAATCGTTGTTGGGCTATCAATTCATATAACCTATCTCAGTGTCTTTTGGCACGCTGTTCAACATGCTGTCAAACTTTTATTGTCAACTGCCTCCAGACTGGTCATAACGAGTGACCTTCAGCGCAGTTTCACCGCAATATGTAACGTATTTTGGTCGTATTTGAGTTTCTCCAATCCTAGACAGGAACAGATTAGACGCTTGGGATGGTAACCCACGATGGCGTGGTATTCAGACGCGAATAACGCGTTGGTCACTCTTTAAAAAACTCATTGTAGTTGCAGTTCGATCAATCTTGAGCTTATTTGTCCGCTCTGCATCACCCTTTTAAACTCGGTTCGATAAACGTTTGCTCATCAAAGTCATGGCGCAGATAAACTGGGACGTTCCTGAAGCAGATTGAATGTTTATGAATGTATACAGCTCATCGGCACAATTCTGCAGGTTACTACTTGCATCCGTGCTTCTGTCCGACGCAAGGCAAGTAACATCTCTTAATTTATCCGGGAGTCTAAAATTTGTGCGTTGCAGTACTCCGGGATGGTATTTTGTCGCAGGTCTTGTTTCACAGCACAATGGAGGCTATATCTTGTTACTCCATGGGTAAAATGAGAATCAGACACTTCAGTAGTGAGTCGACCGATTGACCAGGTGAATGAAGGAATATTAAAAACTACCGGTATGCTCTTTGTTGACTCTGTTCTCCTTCCTACACGCAGTGGTGTTCTAGTATTACATTTTGCATCGTTTCCTACGGATAGCTCCAAGCTTATCCCTATAGGTAAGATGGTCGTGTTTGTCGAATAGGAGTAAATTTCGAATCGAACAAAGTGAACGCCATTTTATAGACAACCGGCTGACATTCAGAAGTCTCTTCGGAATTTTATACTATATAATGTTCCGCCCTCTCATTTCCTACACATTTACTTGAACCCGTTTATTGGAATTCACTTCCCTAGCTTCATTGTTTATCTTCTGACACTTCACTCTAGGAGCCGAAGCGCTCAAAAACCGAGGAAGATCCTTCAAAACCGATTCAAGTGGATGGTCCCAGTGATTCGCAAGCCAAGGCGACGCCGCGTTCCAAGGAGGTTCCAAAAATATCCACTTCTGAGGTCATTTCTGGTAAGCTCCATCGGAGTCCGACTGGTCGATCACTTTTTTGGATTACTTGGTGTCCCTGTTTATCCATATACTACGGTTGTACTTTTCCCTTATGTGTCACAGAACCACGCGTCCTGCGCCCAAGATCTCAGCCAATTACCACTACAGAAAACAAACTCAGTGGGGACCGGCGATCACTTCGAACCGCTGACGCAAACGCTACAGCATTGCGGAGAGAAGCCATACTCGCGGAAATTGCACAACGAAAAAACGTACCTGAAGTTCGGAGACTGACGCAGGAGGAATTGCTGGCCGAGGCGAAATTAACGGAAGAGTTGAACCGTCGTTCTCTGGGTAAGTTTTTCTCATGTTTGTTACGTCTTTGTCAACCGTGAATGGTTCAATCATGATTCATATATTGAATTACCCATTCGATGGCATCTCAACTTTAAACATCTCACAACCTGATTTGTGCTAACGGTCGTCGAAAATGCGGACACGATCAGCGCTGGATCCCTTTCTAACATTTTCTTCAAAGTAACTTAAAGATGCGCACCTTAGTTTGTGTACCGTCATCGTTGCATTTGAACATTTCTTGGTTTGTTGTAGAGATCTAATTTTGAAATATCGGACTTCTACTGGTTTAGAATCACCAGTCGCAGCCACATACCTCTAGGTAGCATTGTTAGCACCATCTAAACCTCGTTGGGAGGTTGGAATTCGCGCACTGGAATTCATTTTTGTGGCGCTAATCTGTGCTTACCTTTACCTGAATCGGTTACCGCTTGGCGAATTAACTGTTCTGCTCAAAAGGAGTTCGACCAGAACTTTAGGAATTCAATGTGCCATCTCTTCTCAACAGTAGACTGAGATGGATTATTTAGATGACATTGTCCTGCTTAGCCCCTCTGCTGAAAACTCTCTGACAGTAGTGTAGAGGGGTAGTATATGTGAAATGCGCTTTGCATATTTGGAATGTAGTGTCAGTTCAAGAGCGGAATGTGTTCTTCATTAAAGGTGTTGCTTGTTCATTTCACTGTTTTGTCGCCATGCGCTTAACCTATATAATCGAATGTTTTATGTAATCGACTGATGAGATTAAACGAAATACTTGCATCTCGCAATGTATGTCTTCTTGCCGTCTGGATGAACTGAATAAAGGGAACTCAGTGTTTTGTTAAAGGTATTGGAACGGCGGACCGTTTATCTGGTTTAACAGCACCATATTGTCAGCTTGTGATGATACCGGCAGCATATAAGTGAAGATGGCAAAGAAGCGTGTTGCCATCAGTTGATCAACTAATACAAATGCACAATCTGCGGTAGCTGGGCCACATGCTCTGTACGCCAGCTGAATGCCTACAACACCAGACCGGATTTATTTAAACCACTGGCAGTTAGATGAAGCCGTAGGCACAGCGCTTCTAAGCGTGTTCATCTTATCTCGAAGTAAGTCTGTCGTTAAAAACTTGTAGGGTAGCGTATAGCCTTTAATAATTTTATGCGATTAAGACAAAAGAGGAAGCTAGTCCGGTGTCTGAAAGTTGGGGCCGCGAAAATATGCTCGAATAATGCTGTGGATAATTGAAGACAGCTCCTGTTTAACACACTCCTTTGTACCTCTCTTCAACTTTCTTTTGTCCAGTTCTTATTTTCTTTGTTGATTTCTTTTCGAAGGTTTTATTTTCCACCGTTGTTGCGCACAGCCGCTCTTGTCTAACAATTGTCTGGTCAGGTTCATCGTTTTCAGGAATGAATGAATGGACAGAACTAAATCCGTATTGTGAAACTATACAACTACTCGAGCATTACTCATGAGCGATTTTGTGACTGAACGTTCCGATGTGATGATTGCATCAGACCTACTGTGAAATTGTAAAGGATCCCGGATCTTAGTCGATATCTGTCCTCATTGAGCAAACGGAGTTAGATTAGAAAATATGAAACTTGAGTTGTGCTTGTTGCCTGTTCCGTTTTCCTTAAACTGTTGTCTGATCCGATGACCATGCACTTTTATGGAAACACTTGCTCCCAGCTAGCCGTGACTGTACTTGTTAACCTCATCTAGTAAATGAGTATGTATGCTCATATCCCGGTTTAATCTGGCGGATATTTTGTTATATGCACTCTTCACAAGGATAATGCACCCTGACGTGTTGTCATAGTTTGCGCATTACGATGACCTATTGGGCTAAACCGCAAAGTGTGATAATCTTATCGACTGAGACAGGACAATATGTGGAGGTCTGACGAACTCCAGCTTCCTTGCCTCCTCCAGGTTGGGAGCCAGAAAAAAACTTGCTCCCTGTTCGGGAAAACTCATGTCAGTTCTTTGATAATACTCCACATCCGTTTTCTTGTTGTACAGGCTTTTGGGCAGAATACTTTGGTTGAGAACGTTAGTCGTTCTACTCTCCAAATCGGAGTGTTCTGGCACTATTTCTGGCATGTATACAATAATGACATTTCACATTACTCTTAATCCTGCAACTATACCGGCCGTCTTGCAGTATAAACTGGATCATCTTTTCCGTTGCATCCAACAAAACGAAGGTGCAAACTACATTGTTACCATCTCTTACTACTCTATCCAGTTTGACCCTTACGTCCCTTCTACTCTTCTTTCCAGTCGATCTATGTACAACTCCTGTATTTATACGACACTGCCATGCTGTGTGCTCCATTCCCTAGATTCCGGTCTCTACCTACCACTCTCCTCTGCTTAATCGTAAGAGGCGAGGCAGCGGACCGTAGAAAGTCGACGTCTGGTTTGTTTAGGAGACTAGAATCCAGTGTGATATTCAGCGTGTGGAACTAACGGTATCTGAACTTCCTACATCATGTTGGTTATATACTTCAGCCGACTGTGTGGTCATCGCCGTTTGTCATGCTGGAGTGCGTGCGGTATTTAACGCAGTGGCCTAGGCCACATGCTTATCTTAGATTATTGTTAACGGTAAGACTTGCGTCCTCTACTTGACAGGCCGTGTTAGAACTAACTCGAGACGCCAAACCTTCCAAAATCTTTTCGTCTGCTTGTGCTCTCACTGTAAATGGTGACTCACACTGATTTCACTGTCATCTCTCCAGATCGACACATTATTCCGATGTAGCCAGTTTGGCTGGGAATACGAACAACCAGGTCGACTGCATTGATGAGGCCGAATTTGGTTTAAGTGGCAGGTTTGGGCTGTGATCACATCGCTGGGACGATGGCGAGCCTTTTTTCCAACTGTGCGATGTGCACATGCTTTTTTTGGCCAACGTTAATTTTAGGCATCGTGCGCGTCATTACTATACTTGACGCCCTCTTGTCCGAATCCGACCCGGTTTCAGATCGACCACACTGATGCTAGTTCTGGGTGGCGTAACTCCATTCAGGAATGGAGCACACTTGAACTACGAACGTGCGTCGGTATACTGGTTCTGTGCGGCGACCCCACCACCTCGCCGCAACGGCTGAATATCAGCTAAACCACACTATCCTGTTATGCAAGCTGAACAACTGTAACTGGGCATAAATTTCACACGTAGCAGGTGTCATAGCATGATGTACAATTATTTGCCGGTTAAATGAACACCGGATCTGAGAGTACTAATTTAGGACTGTTATTTTTCAGCCGAAACTTCCCTTCTGGCAGTTCATATAACGAGTTTAGAGCGGATATACGTGAGAAGCTCAGGTGTAGTGTGATTACTGATTAAGATGCTTATCTAACTGAGGAAGTTGACAAGACGAAGACTGCCTTACCTCTAAGGCAGACTGTTTGAAGCTTATTCGTACCACTGATTCACTTGGTCGATCTGCCAGCGAGGTAGATGGCATACTCATCCATAATAAATCTAAATGGTTGATCCACCGTACAGCATTTAGCTAACCTCCAGCCTCTACCGTATTGCTGCTGCATGTGTTCAGTGTAAGTTTAGAATCACTAACAAAAAACCGAGGTCCGCGATTACATATCTGCCCTAAAACGTCATAAGGCTGTTGGCCCAAATGTCTTAGTGCCGGCAATTTTTGAAGAAAGATTTAATATTGATTAGTATTTTGATTCAGTCGTTCTACCCAGTGTATACGATGGACAGCGTCATTCATTGTGATTTTCAAACAGGGATCGTGAACTGTTGCAAAAGCCACGATAGATTTAGCTTACCTGGTCATAACTGGACTTCTACCACCCGTTATACTCGGTGAACCGATTATAGCTCGGAGGTAGGTACCTGAAAAGAAGCAGGCTTTCATTCTGAACGGGGATGTTGCGAACTTTTTGGGGAATACGCTGAAACAACCACAAAATAAAAACCTTTATCAGATCATGAATCTTTCGCCTTGAGATAAATAAAACGATGAACCTTAGTCCCAAAAATAATGCGATTAATCCCAGTTATTCCTCCAAAGCTAAGTCAAAAGACGAGCACAAAAAATCACATCATCCAGCTCAGAAACGTGTCAGGAAGAAAAACAGGATTATATATATATATATATATATATATATATATATATATACGATACGTGGCGACCTACAGATATTCCTGAATCAGAAGGTTTAGGTGCAGCTTCCAAAACTCTTGCAGTTGTGTCGGGAAATCCGCCAGCCCATAATAACCCCTTTCTTCGATTGGAAAGGTGCAGTTGATTCGGCGAGTCGATCTGTAATATTAGAATTGTCTAAACGCATAGGTTTGCCGAACATGTATGTGAAACATTGTAGACCCTCTGATCTCGCATTTCGGTTTGCGTTAGAGTCTCCGTCGGACTGCCTGCTAAATTCAACACTAAAAGCGACTTATGACAAGGTCACCTAGTTTTATTAGAAACACACTAATGAGGGACTGTCTACGCCACTTACTGTGCAGTGATGTAGATGTCCTGTTTAGTAAAACACTGACGGTTGTGAGTTCTGCTGACGACACAGTGTTGTGAGTTGATGAGCTTAAAAAACTTAGACAATGTTAGACAACATCTCGCTTCCTGTCAAATATTTATGAATGTGGTTTACAGCCACAAAGTACAGAGTTCGTTTGCAAGACGGCTGTGATTTTGTAAATTGATATATTTGAAAACGAAGTTTGTAGGTTATTTAACGGTTCGTGTATGTAAGAAGTTGTGTGAACAGGGAAGTATGACAATTGAAATAGATTCCCTTATAGTCATTGTTCGCCGAAGCCACAGCCAACTGGCGTAAAGCGCAGTGTGTTCAGAGGAGGATTCAGCGCAGAGAAGTAACAATCATTAGCCAATGTTGGTCACGTTTTTCTCTCGAGAGCCTTTTGGTTTGCAGTATCGGTAATGTGAATGTTGTTGTCGTTTGACTTTCTTGTCTGTGATATAGCTGCAGTCAATGACGCGTGGTAATAAAAACAGCTAGGAAGCCACTCTACCCCCCGCTTGCAACTCGATTATTTGTTTGCATTTCTCTTGAGTTTGAATATGGGTTTTCACCAACCAGGTCCGTTCTCTTCCGGTTTGTGAAAGTCAAACGTAAGAACGAACCACCCATGTATTGCTGTCTGTAAGTATTTCATTTAAAATCGTTGTTGCATGATCTTTGAATGAGTTGACGGAAAATTTGTGTCAATCATGTCTGGGATGTTAAACAATAAATTGTTGCGGTGTTTAAAAACAGATGTTGCGTTCGAATTGATGGCGTGTAAATGTTTATTGATATGTCATTCGATGGCTTCCGTCCTATTTGCTCGAATTTGCAGCTCGTTATCAACGCTTGGAGGTAGAAAAGAAGAAGGCTCATTTTCAAAAAACGAAACAGTCGGTGCCCATGATTCGGTATCATTCCTTCGCAGCTCCCTTGATTGATGAGAAGCCACAACTGTACGGAGTATCAATCGACACTGAAACGTAGGTTGTCTCTGTTACACGCTCTCTGATTGATACTGTGTTTTAAGTTTTCCATTGACCATCTTGACGTACGCTTATCTGCGTAGTGCAGAGCAAAAAGTCTGAGGCCGATGCGACTAAGGCATTACTACATTCTGACGAATTAATCGTTCATTGGTGGTAGTACCAAGTTGTATCACAGGGTCACGGAGTCGCGCCGTGGTTACCGTAACGGGTTCTAACACGATTGTCCCCTGCTCATGTATCGTGTATTATGCCGCGCGACAGTAACCGTTTTGTGGTATCGATTCGAAACGTTTTACTCGTTTGGGTTTCAAGAACGTTAAATTTTGCTTTCTGTTTTCCGAAAATTTGGAATGTTACCAGTTCAGAAACCTAACCGTTTGACGGTACCACAAAGGCTTCGTATAGAGAGAGAGAGAGAAAAGCAGTTGCAAGATGTTCGTGTGAGGAATACATAAAATGATAAGAATGTAAAAAAATGTTTAACTTTGACATGAGAGTTCTAGCATGAAACAGGTGCAATCCAACATACAATTACTTGCAGACCCTGGTATTGACGGTTATATCTTTCATTTCAGTTGTCCAGATGGATGATTCAGATTGGATATACCCTAACACTGAAAGAGTATTATATGTATTTCAAGTGACTCGTCTAGTATTGTAGTTCCAGTAGGTGACCACGGAGACCGTCAATCGAGCTAGGCGTAACAATGTGACTCAGTGGATGCGTCGGCTATATATCAGAATAAGTCCACCTCATGGAGAATTAATCCACGCCAGGCAATATTTATCACTAAGATAGTGAATGAAACTTTAAAACACACATTTCGTAGCCCCATGCTGTACTCTCTCAGTCAGATAAATATCCTGTGTAAGGGAGGGTTGACAAGTTTGAACATTTAACCCAAGTTAGTCAGTGGAGCCTCAAAGGAAAGCCCCCTAACTGAATCGTTTCCAACAGCTCAGTTATCATCCCAAGTGCCGCGTTGGTTTTTTTCGTCCCGGAGGTGTAGTCACGAAACGGATCGAAATCTGATAGAATCATATACAGATGATATTACTTAGTTTTTCGCCTCTAATCGTACTCCGTGCATGATACGCGACCATTGTATCATTGCATTTATGGGGAATACCGGTTGCGCACCGTCTAGATATCACGTGCTAAAATTAGTTGGTTCGTTGAATCCGGCTTTTTTCTTGGGTTTTTTATGTGTACGATTTTTAATTTTCATTTTTCAGTAGTCATATCTCGACGTATTGCAAACACACAGTGGGTGTCCGATGGCTTATTTTCAGCTTTGCAATTTTTTCTCTGTGTCCACTGCCTGTGATTCATTCTATAGCTCATCCGTGGACCAATCGGGATGAGATGAGGCACTTTTGCATACTTTGTAGTAGACTACCACCCGCTACATCTAGAAATGATGCGAATGTTCGTCGTTCGCGATGGCGAACATCATGCGTTTAATGAATTCACAACTGAGTCTAGTGAATGCTGTATTCTAGGTATTCGAATGATCGCTGAGCCAGGTATTTAGGTTGACTAAGTTTCATCACCAAACGGAGTGATATCATTAATGAGTGTGTTTTTCAGCGTATATGTTTATGTACTTAAAAACCTACGCACTGTCAAATCGTTCGGTGATGAAATGGTTTGCAACCTAAACGCGAAGCTCGGCAAATATCGGACTGCCCAAATCATCAACTCGAACTACTAATTGCAAAACTATTCCCAACAACGAGAACGCTTCGTTTTGTCAATAGTCTAGTAATTCAATTGTGAGTTGTTTGCGGACCGACGAATGATTCTAAGTATATCTTCGTTTTTCAGTTTGACTCACTGGTGACCACCAATATCTCTGTTACCTATGATTCGTCCATTCTTTGAAGTCCCTCGGTCACGAAATATTTAACCGTGAAACTCTTCTATGTAAATCAAGACGTCGAGTGCAGCTTACTACCCATAAGCTAGTTAGAGTGAACTACGCAAAACAATTGAATACATCGTAGAGGATTTCGGGCAGTTGGAGCAGGGTTAACGCGGAAATAACTTGCTAACTATGTTGACAGTTCTTGGGAATGTGCTGTTGTATATTTGTTTTGAGAAGAAAAACAACTTAAAAACCTGATTGTTCGTGGATTGACCGCTATCCTCAATACCGATAACATGTCCATTGAATTGTGCACACAATTTCAGCTATTTTACTGGAGACTTCGTCATATTCTAACTTATGTTATCGTAAAAACATCAACCTAGCGTTTTCGGTGTCTGGCCATCAGGCTAACTATAACAAAACAAACTTGAAAGCAGTAACTAGGGTAAGTAAAGAAACTAAGCAACATAGATTTCGGACGGTGTGTTTACTAACGGTTACGTAAACACTGTTCTACATTAAGTCCGATCGGTTGTGAATAAGGGGATGCTACGAGTCCGCGCGGACTCCTCAGCTGCTCTGTCAAATACTGCTGGTATTGACAACGTTCAACATTCAAATTCTCACCGCGTCGGATCAATTTCTTGGCACGCGATAGACAGTCTGGAAAGCTAACAAAATGATTAGAGTCGGTCAAATGAGCGACAGGCACTTTTGTAACCGTCTTATTCGCATTACTGTTTAACCACACAGTATGATGTTCACGTACACGATAACACAATCGTCTCATAATACAACTAATGTGTGGTGATGGACAGAAGCAAATAAGTGGGCATACAACAATTGATTAAAAACATGGAAGTCTGTCTTTGAGTTGTGACAAGATAACAGGTATTACATGGGAAGCTCACATACAACTTGGCCGTAATTTTGGTTAGATGGACCAGTCGTTTAATTTAACTTGTAACTTCAACCTTTGAATCTTCTTTGAAATGGAGGCTAGTGAATACACAGTTCACAGAAGGTGACCTAGTTTACAGCTCGATCGTCTTCTAAATAACATGCATTGGATAGACTTGCTGTGTGAACACTTCTTGTAGAAAGTCTACCTAAGCTTGTAACGTGTCGGTGGTGTAGATCTTTTCCCGCCAGAAGTCGTATTTGGTTTTGCTTTTGATTTAACGAAACGAAACTATACTGATCACTCTAAGTCTGTTTCCTGTACACTGTTCGTTAGCTTAGACCAACGTGCCGGATTGCTTTGTGTGTGCTATAAACAGGCAGCAAAACTCCAGTCCTCTGTCTTGAATTCGAACTGGCCAGTTGATGCTTTGTCAATGGGAAATGAGTTCAGCCAGGAATTACAGGTCATATTTGTTCCTCGAGTTTGGAGCTTTGCGACTTACCTAGCATCTGTCTGCAGAAGGTGTGGAAGATATAAGCTAATCCTACCCAGTGCTGCGAATGTCGCTTCTTTTATTACGGAATCATCTATAGGGTAAGGATGCTTAATGAATCGGAGAAGTTAGCACCGTTCATAGATGCCATTTAGGATTAGACATTACTCTGTTGTTTGCTTATGGTCATTTGTTGCTTATAGCCTGCAAACCTGTTAGCCTCGGCTGCTGAAACAGGAACTCTTAAGAATTTCTTGTAATAATTCTTTTTTCTCTCTCACTACTATGGATTTGTTTCATTTGTATTGTATTATTGTATTGTATTGTATCCTACTTACTGTAATCCGGCCGTATATTAGTTGAGTGGTTGCATTTTTGTCAGTGCCGATGGTGAAACACCAAAACGCTGAAACAGCGTGTTTTCTCTTGAGTTTGACCTTCTGTTACTGGTTGACACGTGATGTACTATTGTTCCAAGCACAGTTTTCTTTGCGACTTCCTGTATTCTGCTGTCCGGTATCGCTTGTGAACGATCAAAACATCGACTGCACAGCGTAACCAAGACAACGGAATGCCTCACATATGGTAGTGATAGTTGGCGTACATCCGGTCAGTTGTTTTAATCGTTGTTTCTTACTTTTAATTGGATTTTCCGGATAAATAATCCAACGGACATATAGACTGATATTATGTTGTTTTAAAAGTACATACAAATTAACAGATTGATTTGTTGCTTGTGACTTTGTGAAGAGTCTGCAAGCTACTCATTCCACTGAAAGCTGTGGCAGTGGTCAAGTCCTGTTTGTTAAAACTGGCTATATCTTGCGGTTGACGGTTCACGTTCACTATTCCATTGATACTCCAGTTTGCTTGTGTATCAACGACGGGGTAAACGTATAGTGTCGTTCCGTTTTGGAAAGGTTCACCTTCGAGATCGGAATTTACAACATTCCTTATGTCTGTATGACTAACCGGATTTACCTTGCGCTTTCTATCTCCAAATGTGAGAACGAAACTGAGTATAACAACCGAATACGTCAGTGTTATCGCCACAATTTTCAACAGTTCTAGCTGATCCGACTTTTTGTCGATCTGCCACACACAGGAAATGACAGAACCAATAATATTATACAGCATTTGAAGTTTAAGGCTTTTTATCTTTTGACTGCTCCCTGAACCGCTTCATTCATTCTCCTGGAATCAAAGGCCATTTGCGATTTGGCTTTTGGAAACTATCTCTACATCGTGACGAGTCTTTTAAACGATGTTACTACGTTAAGATTACATGCTCAATGACTGTGGTTTACGTCTCCGTCTAAGCAAGAATGTAATCTCTCATTGGAGTCTGGTGTTTTTTGCTTCTATGGGAAAGTCATGAGGTTCATTAGATTACGAAAGCCGTAACGAAATATGAGTTGTGTTCGATTTGGGCTGTTTGTACTCCCAAATTTATAATCAACAATGAAATTCTTCACGACTTCATTTAATGGAAGTGCTTTTTATAAAGCTAAGCAAACCAGAAGCTTACTGATCAATCTGTGACTGGTTAATATTTACTATAGGTGATATTATAGGATAGTCACTGATTTGCCTATGTCTGTTGAACTGTTTCATCTGGATACAGTGATTTCCCTCTGATGTGATTCGCTGTAGCGAATTGCTATACATAATTGCTTGCCGTCACTTCGTTTAATTCGTCAATAGTTCGCAGTTCTGTCGGGTATTAAATTAACCGGATGAAATTAACTACTTTCAGGTGGTCTGTTGCTGACACGAGACACAGTACCGTCACATTTGACTGAAAGCCAGATATTCGATTCCCTATTGTCTGTCTTATCCGTTACATAGTTAGAAGAGTTATGAATGGAGTCTAAGGCCGTATTTTCTTGTTTTTTTTTACAGTTCTACAATCCGTGCAGGCCCCATTATCACGGATCCCTCAGCACGATGCTGTCGCAATTTCATCACATTTGCGGACAACAATTGTCTCCGAAAAGCATTTCCGCGCACCGCCACACCAATCCCTGACCCCACTTGTCCAGTCCCCAATCCACCACGTCCGCGTCGCCGAATGCAAATCTGCCCAATCAGCGGACTACCCGCACGCTATTTGGATCCGCTTACATTGACTCCCTACGCAAATCTGGCCGCGTTTCGGGTGTTGCGTCGACTTTACCGAATACACTTGGAAACCAACACACCAGCAATTGATTTGTTACGCGAATATCGAAATAGTTGTTGATTGGCTCGACTAATTTCTGTATCTTTCCTATTTCTCCCTGTTCTGAGCGTATGTGCTCATCGTTCTTTATTGTCTTGTCAGACAAGCAATACACAATTCTGTACTCACCAAATCTCAATTGCAGTGAGCTACACTAGAAAAAAAATTGCGCACGTTCTCAGCACTTTGATCTACCACCTGTTCAGCTACCGTTGAGAAAATGGATGCTTTTCACCATCCTCTCAACTTCTTTCTCAAAAGTAGTGACTGGTATTCGAAAGCATATCCGGTTATGTTTAAAGTAGTTGTACACATCTACCATATGTTTTGCTCTATCCTATATATTGGTGTTACGTAATGCCTAGCTTGGTATGCGGTAGATTGCACCACCATCAGTGATTGCCGTTTAATCGCAGCTTCCTTCGAAAAAAAATCACTAGATTCAAGTCTCGATCTTGTTAGAACTTGTCACGGCCAAGAATGGAACTCTGGCCACACTTTCATGAGGCAACCGTGTTGACCACTTCGTCACTGACCTTACACTATACATGACCGAATTATCATTTCTTAACGCTTAACCCCATCCACATATGAGTAATGGTCAGGCTGCTGAATAGAAGACACAGTCACCCTCTGGTCGATAGCACAAACGAAGCCCTAGTCCGGTGCTTTTTTTTCGAAAGAGGCTGGCTAGAAGGTCTATCTGAATGCGAACGCTGCGATCGAATGTGATTTATGTTCAAGCTGGAATTAACCAAATCCCCGACTACTCACCAGTAGTATAAAGGGAGAGAGTTGAATGGTGCTACCCACACACAAAGGCCCTGTCACAATTGAAACATCCAGCATTACCTTGCAAAGAGGTAACCAAGTTGTTGTTGATGGCTGAGCGGTATCTGTGACGTATATTCACCTCGGTTTCTACTGTTGCGTCTGCTTAATTGCATTTCACAGATAACAGCCAAACAACGACTGCCGAATCAGGTTGGCCACTGCGCATCATAACATCTCCAGTCATCGACCCTGTGAGTCGTAAGGGCCCGCAGCCTGTAGGCGAATTCGATTCAGTGTGACTAATCTTCCCACATCTACATACATTTCTTTGTGCTAAGTCACTTTTTGTTTGTTTGAGTTAGATTTTTAAAACTCAGCAGGGCATAGTCGGCTTAGGAGACGTATGCTTGACATTTATCTTAATCTGTGCTTCTTCAATCATCATGAATGAATTTGTTTGACCCTTATTACCACATATTCGTCTCTTAATCTCATCGTTTCTTACTCGTTAGTACCTCTCAATGATTGTGACTCAACGTATACACCGGCGGTTGAATATATTAATGCAGTTTGCATCTTTCACATGGAACCGCATTGTATTGCAACGGAATAGCAACATCGCTCTGACAGTTGTCCTAAAAACACGCCATTTAAGCTTTACAGATAACATAGATTAGCAACTGCCGCTCTAGCTTTGAGTATACAAACGTAAATAATTTCGCCCACACCACCACCTCTGTTGATACGGTAACCTAAGCATACAAACTGATCGACGTCTCCATAACCTCATTGTTCAACTTCAAATATACAATATCACCGTAATTTTACAAAGACTAGCCTTGGTGCTATTTCATAACAATTGATTGGCTTTTGCAACCTATCAAGTTAACTGGTTGAAAATTCGAATATAATCGTAACAAATCGGGAGAACCTTTCCCCGAGAAGATCATTTGGACTGAGCCGAGTTTCTTAATGCAATGACCCCCATCATCTCCTTGAGGAATTGAGCTTTTGGGATGGATAGTTTAAATCGTCTTACTCAGAGTCGTACGATGTAGAAAGCCCCCTTTCTCCGAAAAAAGACCCGCAAGCCCGGTTCTGTGTCGCATCTACGGACAGTCGGACGAATCACGTGAACAGATATTTCTTTCCACAACGTCGCGAGATAAATTCTTATAATTTTAAACCGGTCCTGTAATGTCTACATCGCAATCTTGATGTCACCTAATTTGTGCAACCTGAAAGGCTTCAACGTTAAAAACATCATGTGTTGTTTTGATCACACGAACTCGTTCATTGAAACCGTTAATTATGTGAAATCAGTGGCAGTTGTGAGCCCCCGCTGTGTCAATGAAAAAATTGCTTCTTTGATGTACTTGTATTATTTTGTCAACAGGTGTCTGTTGACTTGCTTTTTCGTCCAATACCAGTTAGTGTATTTGCAGGCAATCTTGAATAGGTCACATCGGAAAAGTACAAGTGGAGCACTAACCGTATTTGGTTAGCATTGAGATAAGGTTTTCGGGTGATCTACGTCGAACTGCAAGTCCCCAAACTTCAGCTAGTAACAAATGATGTATGTCCATGCATTACCATCGTTACGTGGACATGGACAAAAAATGAACAGGATGTTTCGTAAGGCTCCGTCCTTTGTTGATTAGTACCGTAGACCTAAACAAAATTTTAAAACATTGAGTTTCCTTGATCCATTTATTCAAAACAGAGAGAAGATATATACCGCGAGATGTTAACATTTCGATTTACTCTTATCAAGCCAAGCACTAGAGGCTTGGCTCCTCATAGCGGCGATGCACACTCAACCGATCAGTCTGTCTCTCACGTAATCTACCAGTTCAATTGCAGTTGCAATGACGTCTACATAGGCAGGGCAGATAGGCGTTTGCATCAACTTATGGCTGAGCACATTCTTGAGTGGTTGTCAACGGTAATCTCAAAAAAACAACCTGCGGACTATAATAGGTTCGAAGATCCCGGGTTCATCGATCGCCAAACACATTTTAGCAACTGGTCATCTAGTTGATCCTGTTAAACCGTTCAAGATATTGTTACATAATCGCAAACTGTTAGCGATTAGCGAGGCAATGCCCATCAAACAATATCGGCCAGTTTTGTGTGCACAAAAGGCGCTGACGCAATGAATCCCCTTGTCGTGGAATTGATTGAACTATTAGAGCGTGAAAGGTCAGCTCGATGTGGTTGGTTCGTTTAATTGTTGTTGCTTTACGCAGTTTGTATAAAAATTGCTAGTTTTACGTTGCCAACTGATGAAAGTAAACCGATATGTTAACATCTCGCGATATATGTCTTCTCTCTGTTTTGATCAAACAAAACTGTTGGCATCATTGGGTTGGCTCAAGCCTGACATTCAAACGGAACGGTGTTGCTCTTAACTCACTACACTCGTGCCGGTACACTGGTTAAATATCCACTCGTTCGGAGTAAACCGATGGTGCTTTTTCTTACTATCACTTTATGCTGGTTGGTTGCATGATCCTTGTTGATTACCTGTAAATCATTCGACCCGGCGCAGTTCCATAGATCATGTCGACATCCATCCTTCGGGGTCTTTGAAAGGTAGTCGCTACATAGGTGGAATGGTTGTGAGGAGGTTTGACGGATAACTATGAACGGTACGCTCTGTGTCGTCCTGATTTGGAGAGGAAGTAATCCCTATCTAGACATTTTACTCTTAATAGTTACGCTTATTATCGAGCGCTTATTGTTGTGCGAGCCGTTCGCGTGATTCCGCCTGCAGATAACGGCTAAAAACCACCCTTTGAATTGTCTTCAGATTATTTTACGGAGCAGTGACTGTCACGGCTTGTCTGACCAATACATCTTCTTTCTGCGCGATTCTCTCTTCGATTTCTGTCTTCTTAGCAGTCAATGGTGCATTCCAAAATGCATAGTTATTGATTTTCACGTTTACTTCAACTGAAGGCTTGAACACATAAGGGAATCTTCGCCTGAGACATTTCCGCTGCCATTGTGACCTATTTGGACAGTTTATTCTCGTTTCCGCCTGAACCCACCGCGTCTGAAACAGGTGCTGGTGGCAGTGTCTGAAACTCTTCCCTGACTACATAATACCTGTGTACTTTAAGTAATTAAATGGTTTGATATATTCGCTTGCTTACTGACTAATGTCATCAAGTCTATCACAGGTATGACGTATTGTGGCCAGTGTCTTTTGTGTGTCAACCGAACAGTTTGGATAACGCTTGGATCGAAGGACTGAACAGTTGAAGTCCTTATTTGGAGATATACTTCGTATGTCTCAGGTTGAGCTCTGTTCTGCGGAGCAAAACCGATATCATTCTGTCTACGATTGTCCTTGTTATTCGAAATCCCTATCAGAGAGAAGTTTGTCTAAGCAATCTGTGGACCCGCTCCGTAATTAAAAGCCAAGGGTTATGGATCTTTGTTTTCGAAGCATCTCGACTTCTTAATTCTTCCTGTTGCCAACGCTGTCACAACTCACAGATACCTCAGTACCCGACGCTTGAGACAGTGAATTCCGAATCGGTACGTTTTCGTTTCTGGCATCTGCAGATCGGTAATTCTACCCTCTTACTCAAGCCCTTATCAGTAATTTTTACACTTGGCATCTTTTGTTGCCATTGGTACTTGAACTCCACTGATTGTCAACCTCATGCTTGCGAGCAATTATGTTCGGAACGTATGTTTTGTCTATTTTAACACGGTGGACTATCGATTTTGATGACTCCGTGTGTACTTGAACGAATTGTATCCATTCTCTCTTTGACCGTCTTCTTGTGCTACGTTACATAGCTTCGTTCGGTTTAATGTCTTGAGGATTTACTACGCTTAAGTCGTTATCTGGTTAACTGGGAAGAATAAGTTGATCTTTCTGAATTACTCTGTCTGCTGTTCGCATTAACAATGCACGTTGTCAGAACATTTTCTATCAATGTTGTTCGTTCACAGTGACCTCGTGTTTTAAGAAAGTTGTGCTCTGTTCCATCGATACAGCCCTCTAAAGGAACCTCTATCGTCCTTTTGTAACCAGACCACTTTGGTTGCGGTCTTCACATTTTTGTTCAACCATGTGTGGTGTTCAGAATATGTCGTGTCGTTAGGTAAGGTGTCGAGAGACTGGCTCGTATGGGAATCGATTAATTGAAGAACGAGTGGTGTCCAACTCAGGTCATCTAGCCATCGATGATGTGGAGCGAGTGCATGTAAGTTTAAAATGCAACGAAGCTGGAGCGTTTTCTTTTTTGGTGTCAGGTGAGAGTCATCTAACCGGTGCCAACCAACTCCACCCGTTTGTTTTGTCAATGTGCATGCCTGATCTCTGCGTGTTGAGTACTGGAAATCCCCTATTTTTTCAAGTGTTATACATTCATGACATCAAAAAGACCGTTTAAAGTCATTGAGTGTACCTTTATTAATATCGCTTACCTGTACAGTCTATTTCGCTGTTTGGATATTGGCTTTATCAGGACGTCCACTGATATGGTCCGTTTATGTGAACAAGAGATTACTACTTCTAACAGTTTTGTATCCTTGTGGCTAGACAGATATCTTACCCGCTGTCGCGTTGATACAGCAAGTGAAATTGACTTACATGCGTTCTAAAACGAACTTATTATCCAGGGAGATCGACTGAGGAGACCATGATAGAAAAATCGTTACGCCCTCCGACGGCCCGAGCGAGAAAGATATCTATATTCGTTTATGTGTCTTCTCGGAGACTCATGTTTTCAGTCATGTGCTCTGCAATGCACTGATGATAACCTTCCCTACCACAACATCGCGATCTTTGTTCGCGTAAAATACGACGTGCTTGTCCATGTAGAAAAAGTCCTTTGTATTCTGCTGTTGTGCGATAGAGTACGCCGGGGTAGCTCTGCAGACGAGTTACAACTGATAGCAGTGCACTAGTTAACTGCCATACAACCATGAGATGAACGGGTCCAGTTTAAAGATGAGAGAGCTGGGAGGGTTGAATTTACTCCACGAAACTTTTACCTAAATCAAAATAATAAACATCAAAACGGTACACCTGTCACATAAATGCAGCTACTATTTAATGGCATCTACATGACAGCTTTTTTTTGTCCCGCTTCATTTATAGGTAGATAAGAGGGCACTAACCGGAGTATCTTCGGAGTGGCATCAAGAGGTTGGTGATCTGTGTTAATGTCAAACATCTGTAGGGTTCTGTTCACGGTGTAAACCCCCGTTAGTCGAGCTAGGTCAGTTTCAAAACATCTGAATATCGAATTAAGTTGGCGAGGGCTGAAAAAATCACGTATCGCGAAAACATTTTCCCAACTTTAGTCCCACGAACTCACAATCCTGTTCATAACATCGACGCATTCGTATCGTTGCAACTGGCCTGGATACTTTCTGTGAATGCCCCACCCCGCGTGCTCTTTCTGCAACAACTCAACTAGGGTGGAAGTGAGAGTCACTGTATGAGGTTGGATTGCATTAGGCATCACCTGCTCCTTCGCGATGTCCATCTGTGGTTAAGCCGGCCGACACCTATCACGTTATCAAGTCCATTAACACAGTTTGCCAGATAAACTGCTCTGTTTTGGCTACATTTTCACGGTTTTGCGTTGACCAGTATGGGTTTTGCAAGAACGGATTAAAAACTTTTGTTTTTGCTTTCAAACTTGCGGTTGTGTTGTGAACCAAGAACGTGAGTGGAACAAGGTTTAGTTGTTTCGAAAATCAACACCGGGAGTATGTGCCTCGATGCCACCTCGAACACACTCGTTTGCACAAAACAGTAACTCCTGGGCACCACAGTCAATCCTATGTTCATGTTTGGAAAACGCCATTTCTTGTGGGGCTGCACTCCAGGAGTTCCTTGTGTTTTTCCACGATTACTTCAATGTATTTGCCTGACTACTGGCGATTGGTATTTTGTGATCGTTTTTCTCTATATCAGTGCTGATTGAAGGTATGCCTCAAAATGATAACGCCACTTGGCATGTAATGTGGGGGAAAATGTGACTCTTTTTGAAAGTTCAACCCAACGATTACCATAAGTTTAGGTTCTCCCCGTCTACAATACTCTATGATTGCTGAATGGTCTATTTTGATTGTTCATTCAATTGCCAAATGAACCCCAGGCGATCTTGACCGGATTGAATCCATGGATTCGTGAGAGCCAAACCATTGTATTAAGCTTACGCCTTGGTAAGTACTATCTTGTACTCTGGGCTGTTTGTTTATATCGCGCATGTCCTGCCGGTCTACTGCATGCTCACCACAATGCAGACCATAAAACAGATATTGTAAAAGTGTCTAAACCCTGGACTGCGAAACCCGTTTCCTATCTTCTTTGTATGAGCACATGCTCTTCAAATTATTGGCAGTTTTTCACCCCCGAGTTCATTTTCAATCACTTATGTTACTTCGTACGCGATATGTTAAATGTCCGGACCAAATGCCATATTCCAATGGTGATTTGATTCTCAGCTCACTAGTGATCTTTGTCTCGCTTATTCAGCGATGAAATTTGTCTCAGCTGCCGGTTTCTAAATAACGCTGATTTTTCACGATCGTAAGAGCTGAAGTATTGGGAAGTTTCGGGGCTCAATTCCGTCTCATGCCACTCGTCAGGGCACCTTAAAGTTACTTCATGTGGTGCGGCTCTGTTTGTCTGATGTATACAGTGACTTCCGGTTAGTTTGCTATTGGATGAGATCGCGACATGGTGGTGCTCTAAATGAAATGACGAGTTAATGGAAATACATTTGTTTCAATAGTTAGGTACATGATTCCGTTTGTCTACTCACAAGTAGTGTAATGTGATCGTTCACATACTTTTGCATTTCAAACTAGGTAGTCCCATCAGTTTCCGCCGCATTATGGGTATTCATAACTGAGCGGCATGTATTGTGATCACTAATTCAGAAGCATGACACCATCGATTCACACATTTTTCCCCATCATATGCATTCGTTAGTAATAATACCTGAAGTATCAACCCATTAATGCATGGATATTAAAAGGTTTTGATAACATTTTCGGAACGAAAACAATCTACAAGCTATATATTTGTACACCTTATACGCACACCAACCTTAGACTAACTAACGAAATGCCCTAATCAGCCGTACCGCAATCATATACATTGAATGAAGCATCACTAAGCAGATTGCCTTTCGTTTAACGATATATCCAAAAAACACTGCTTTGCAACTACGCTTTACGCTAATTGTGCATCATATATCATATCGTTCATATGAGTGTGCAGCAGAAATCAGGCTGGCACATAGATACATTTCGTCAGCATCGTGTCAAATGGACAAAGATATTACTTCTGATATACATGTTCTTGTACCTTTGTATGTTTAAAATTGACTCAAGATGTTTGGAACATTCTGTATACTATAAAATGAGAGGCGAAGGCTTTATGACATTGAGGGTCTCACGAATAGGGTTCTAGAGCTTGAAAAGTATACCGGATCGATATATTTATCTGTAACAGTTAATTAATAGAGTATAACTGATGAGTAGTAAGGGATTTTGGTTTTCCATGTACATTGAACATCATCCACAGTCCATAGGAATACGACAGCTGCGATCAATTATTGGTGATGTTCAATCTATATGAAAAACCAAAATCCCCTACAACTCGTCAGTAATCGAAATTCCGCTCAACAAGATAATGAGTTTTGTCATTTCAACTTAGAGAGAAGTCTTAGTCGAGGGGTCATCGATTGGAGTTGACAGGACAGTTACTGTGTCTCCTCTCGAGGCAACCGGGTAATCTGATCATTACTCACAGGCGAAGGTGGTTGAGAGTTCACATATGATAATTCAGTCGTGCCTTATGTGAGGTCAATGACGCAGTGGTCAACACGGTTGCCTCATGAGAAGCGTGGCTGGAGTTCCAGTCCCAGCAGTGGCAAGGATATGCACTACTGACGAGCTCTAACAAGAGCGAAACTCGAGTCTGGTGCTTATGCTGTTCGAAAGGGGCCGACTGGGAAGTCTATGAGAATGCTATCAATTGTGGGTGATGTTCACTCTATATAATAGATTATTTCAGAGTAGGCGTGACGAACAATTGTTTTCGATAATTCATCATCAGACCAATACAATTATATAGATTCAG
>JTDE01005628.1:7135-17788 GCA_014338405.1 Paragonimus skrjabini miyazakii
TTAGGAGTTTTTAGAGCCTTGACAAAACAATCCTTGGACTCTCAATATCCATACTGTTAATGAAAAGACGATGAAGGTGCCAAAAGGTAGCTACGCAGTTCACAGCTGAGCAACTTGCCAGCGGTCTCATTTATTAAAACACGAGTTAGGGGCACTGGCTTCATGGTTGCCGGATCCAGTCGACTTTAACCGTTTGGTGTGAATTTGGCGTCTGTTAACCTGAACAGTAACAACCAAAAGCACGGGGTTGGTTCGTACTTGGAAAAAAGAGCAAATAAAAAACAGAGTAAGATTCCCGGTCCGTTTTAGACAAATGGAAATATAGCAATGTCATGAAACGTTCTGTCGAAGTGTGATTAACGACATCAGAAGGAACGCTGCTCCAGTGGTTACTGACCCACTGTAAAAGTACAGTTGCCTAAAGGAAGTGTGGAGATGGCTCCCTTGTAAGTTGTTGCAGCATGACCTCGTCGGCAATCATCGTTTATAACGATGAATAGTTGTTCTGCTGGTCTTGCCCTGGGGAATAAGCGTGCTTAAATTAAGTCAACGCGCAGCCGGCAAAATTCGGGTGCGTACAGGTCAAGAGTTTTTAGTCGCGACCAATAAGCCACATGTTGCAGACCAGTGACTAGCTTGGTAGCCTTCATAAAGCATTTAAAATGCATCGCATATAAAGAAAAGGGTCCGTTTTAGCATTCCAACGGTGGCGAATGCCTTTATAACAGGTATTTGAAGCCGACACTTAAAGCTCAATTTGGACGACGTCCGAATACGTAGTTTTTTCTTCAAGTAGATTTTTGTGATGCCCCCCTGCTGAGCGCAATATGAATCACGAAGACATTGCCAGATTCTCCACCTGGCGGCAAATGTGCACACTTTTTGCCATGTGGGGAGACTCCAATTGCACAACCGGCGCGTAATCTCGTCCAGATTAGTCTATAGTGCATTGGGAGCACTGGCATTCCAGATTTTCAGATCAACAGCACAGCGTTGATGCAACTACCTTCTTGAAAGTCGTTGATTTAAATAAGAAAAAAAAGAGGACCAAGTATCAACCTCCGAGGAACCCTCACAGGGATCAAAACGCGGACGAAGGATCTGACTCAATATCGACTCTAACACTTTCGGTATAGAGAATGGAGGTAATCCAACGAAGAACCTTCTCTTGTATGTCGTAACCTTCCAGATTATGTCTTACAGGTCCGTTTGGGACATGATCAAACACTTCGGTGGAACAGAAGAAAGCAGTATTTATAATAAGACCGTTGTCTATAGCTCCCGCCAGACTATTCGTGAAGTTTGTTATATCCGACATGTCGGAACAATTAGAAGAGAAGCCATTCCGGATTGAGGAAGAGGACCGGTCAAAAAATGTTTGAGAATAGTGAGCTTTAATGAGTGCTCCGTTATCTTGCGTGAAATACTAGTCTGACTGATCTATAGCTAGATGGTAGTGTCGGTCTCCCGTCTTACGAATTGGCTCGACTGTGGCTCATTTCTATGCATTAGTGAGTACGCCAGCAAGGATTGTCTGTTCAAACAAATTACAAGGACGTTCTGCCAGGCTGGCAGCTGCTGCCTTGGGGATCCTCGGAGGAATGTTATCAGGACCCATCGCACTGCATGAATCAAATCAATAGAATCAATTGTCAGTGTTGTTCAACTTGAAATTAACCAAATCCCTAACTACTCATCAGTAGTCTAAAATATCGCCTAGCAGGTTTAGTGAGATTGGAGATTTTGACCTGTCTAAGAAGACCTCATCGTGAGGTTGTCGATTGGAGCTTACAAGAGAGTTACTTCATCTCCTCTTGAGAAGGTTACGCAACCTGATCACTATTCACAAGCGAAAGTGGTTGAGCTTCCACACATGGTAGTTCAATCGTGCTTAATGTGCAGGCAGTGGCGCAGTGGTCAATACGGTTGCTTCATGAATGCGTAGCTCGAGTTCTAGTACCGGCTGTGACAACGATATGCATTACTGACGCAATCTAATAAGAGTAAAACTTTAGTCTAGTTTTTTTCGACAGGGACCTAAGGAAATGTCTATCTGAATGCGATGGCTGCGACCAGTTATGAGTGATGTTCCACTTGGAATTAACCTCGAGTGAAATATTCTCAGCATATAGTACAGAGAAATCAGCAGTAAGAAGTGCATACCGAAGGTACTGTAATGATAATGTAGGCTTCCATTTTGCCAAAGTAAACCTGTAAACTACCACACTGTATTTCTCAAATAACTCGGCTACACCTAGGATGTCAAACGTTCCTCAGTCGGGCGGTCGTAGAGATGGAGTTGAAAGTTTATTTTTTCTCAGTAGAGGCCTGCGATTAAGTAAAATTTTCGTTCGCGCGAACTCAAATTATTTACTGCGAAAGCTTGGTGTGTTCGCGGAATTCCAGCTTGTATCCACTTACAACAATGTGGAAAGCACTTGGCTCTTCCGGCTTTCCCATAAGGTTGTGTCTCGCAAACAGATGGGAACGGTCGTCAGAGTGGGGACGTATGCTTCGCGGGAGAAGTGATTTATAGGAGAAATTGTACAGTTTGAGCGGTGTGACTAAGTCGTTTGCTTCTTGCTTGATGCCTAGAAACGCATAGTTCCATTCCACAGAGTCCTATTCAAGAGTGAAGAGAGATTGCTTTTCGGGCTACAAAAATCAACCTGATTGGAATTCCGAACCGTGTATATTATGTTATTTTTTGTAACAGTTAACAAATAAGATCAGAGGCAAGCACGGTGTGACCATTGTGTCCACGTGGCAGCCCGATAACCACTCTGCATACTAGGTGGTTCTTATTAATGATGACTATTTCCAGTAGAGAGAGAATCTGATTGAAACGGTGCCAGACGCTGTCATGATGTGTAACTACTTTCCGGTGCCTAGTTGTCAAACTTGTTGCACGGGCACATTCTACGTTCAATTCCTGAGAATATTTTACATTCGAGGCGAGAGTTTTAATTTTTATGTACGTTAATTCAACTGGTACCGAATTAAATTCAGTTTTCACGAACCCCTTCTCATTAATTGTTTTTAGATTAACTTGTCGTTTATGTCGTTGGGTATTGAGAAAGGCAGTTATCAGGCACCTGATTATGCGCAACTCGTTTTGAACTTAAATCGTTAACAAACCGTTCAGTAGTGTGTATGTTCTTCGTTAATGCAGAGGTGATAAATAACGTTATATGACGTGCGTTTACCTCACACACGTCCAATCCTCTGAATTGCCGTAGGGGAGCACGCTCACCAAGATGCATCGTCACCAGTTGATTGGTGAATGATGTTGGCCAAATGGGTATGTTTTTCATATCGTTGCCAACTACTGCAGAGCGGCCACAGTCGGTCAGAATATGTCAAAGTCTAGCGTTGGCCACTCGCTGTGGGGCCAAATTTTACTGGTGGATGCGGCTAGGTGACCTCGTGACTGAGTGTTTTTTCAGTCGCCCATTTGCAACCTGTAAACGATTACTCGTTCATTTTCCAAAGTGGGAAACCTTGCATTGTGCACACGTGGCTCACTTAAGTAGTACAAACAACCAATTGCACATTATTTAATTTAGGAACCTGAAATCCATCCATCGAACTATTTCAACCTCGCGGTTGAACCATTATCAAAAGTAGACAGTGGTGATTATCCACTCTTTCAAGTTATCAGAAGTATCAATGTTATGAAAAAAACAACGAATTCGAATTGGATTTGTCTTAGTGGTGATTTTGGGGTTAGTATATTTTCTAAATTTTTCCACCTCCATTTGCTCTCTTTAATATCCCGCTGTGCTGCCCAATGGGCTCCGTGGCTGTCAGACCACGAGTCATCAATTTTGCCCGGTGTAAATGGCACTTCAGCACCGGGTGGGTACACTACCCCTGAAGCGCAGTGTCCAACGTGTTTGTACTTCATTTTTAGAACACGGAGCACCGGTCGTGATGCTAGAGGTGTGTGCAATGATGGAGCTGTCGTAGTGACTTCAGTGGACTCAACATTTGAATGAGATGTTATGGATTTCGTCGGAAGACACTTTTGTTTAACTCCTTCTTTTTTGCGGAACTCGATTCAGATTACGAGGTGTGCAAACAAGCAGAATGCTTCGTAGCCGGTCAGCACAAGCTAGCTGCTGTAGCCCTCAATGTCGGTTGAGTGCTAACGTCATCAATGGGACCGATCTATTCCACAAACGTCGTCGTACGCTGGAGGACGGATCGGCAAGGTCCACAGCTGCAGACTCTTGGGTGTTTTACAGAAAGCAGTCTTGGGCTAATTCTGAGACCTATCAGCAGTGGAAGCAGAATGAAATGTTTGCCAGCGCCAAGATTATAATGATCAAGTTAATGAGGAACCGTACGGACTGGGTATGCCGTGCCCCCACCGTTTTGGTGAAGGGTGGTTCCGTCGTGGACCACTATCAGTAGAAGTGTGAATCGCTGTTTATAGAAAGGAAGTACCACCGTTGGTGTCATTTTTTAAAAGACTGTGTTCTCGGTGGCATAGAAGGAGAAACGCAGCGGGAGTTCATGGCGGTCTGCTTTGGGAACAAATGAGACACAGCCAACTTATTGCTCATCATCTGAAGACATGTCCGAGTGAGTCGATTACATTATTCATATCTTTCGCTTTCAGCCTAACACCATAATATTAACGGACGAATGCAGTACTTACAGTGCTATGGGGTGAATAGCTCATTACGAACATTTGACAATCAACCACTCAGTAAACGTGGCGGATACTGAGAACAGACTAATCCACACATAAAATAGAGAAAATTTGTGGTCCTTTGCTAAGAAGCACTTTCGAGTCAACTGTGGATTAAACGAATGGCAGTTACAGCCACACCCTCAAGAGATAATTTGGCGGAATCGAAATCCTGGAAATATGATGAGCAGGATTTTGTTCGCCTTGTCTTATACGGAAATGTTTTGAGTGATATAAAATATGTCCACATATTGTTACACATGCTTGTTATTCAGATTCATACGCACCGCGCTCACCTTGGTGGCTGCTCCGCCCAATTGATGTAGGCTTTGTTCAACGCACAAACGTGCAGTGTGCCTTCGCACTGGTGTTGTGAGATAGGAATGCGGATGGCACAAGGGTTATTTATTCAAGAAAGTAACAGATGGGTTATGCGTTATAACAAGACAACAAACAAAAATACTCATTTGTATACCGTACTGAGTTGAGACGGTCAAGTCTGTCACAGATGTCAATACTCAGTTCCTTCACTTTCCCCTACGTGTCAAGAATCCCTTCATGTGATGCCGCACTCCGATGTTTCTTCTTATATTTTCCCTGCAATCACTTCACTGTCAAAATCCTTGCTCTGGTGCCCACTACTGAATAGCAGCGGCGTGAGAAGTATGACACGATTGCTCCTCCTCACTACACCAGTATTTACTCCACCCGGCCGACTTAAACCATGATCAACGCCTAAGTATGTATACTTCGTGTCATTAGTAGCTGCTCCATCCAGCTGATTCATGCTATGATCAACGGCTAAGTATGCAGTATGTATGCCAGCAGTGGCTGCTTAGTCCAGTTGATCTATGTTACGATCAACGCAAGTAGTATGCGTACACACTAGTAGTTGTGTCGTCCCGTTGAATTAAGTTATGATCAACATTGACAGGAAACAGGCGAAGGAAATCATGAGGAAGTTGCATTTGGATAGTCTAACGTATATTACATTGATCGTTATTAATTCTGACAAAAAATAGACAAAACTGATAACCATCAGTGAAGATTGCGGCCAGTAAAAACAGACCAACAGTCATCGGATTCATATGCGTCCATGACAAAGGTTGAAGGGTTGCAGCTGATACGGTATGAGTGAGAATCAATGAATTCATCAGAGAAATAACGAACATCAGAGTTGGTAAGTATCCGTCAGATAAATGAGCACTGACTCACGTACACCCGGCAACCTACATTCAAGCATAGTTGATAAGCAACAAACAAAACAGTAGGCAAATTTTCAACGATAGAGTGGAGCGTATTACCCATGTTTACACCATACCGTGAATAGAAACAACCACGTGAGGACATCAGGTGCAATCAATTTTAGGCGTGACGTTTCGTTGACCATTTTCCACCGGAAATACTGACGAGGATAAAGACTGAACATATGATTCAGAGATAGAGCTAACCCACAAACGTGATGGCACGGCATTCATTAGAAATTACTGTAATATTTAATGTACGCAGCAATGCAAACGCAACATGGCCGAAAATTACAAATTCAGTTATACCTCGCAAACCACGCAAAATCGAGCGTTCCGCAAAACAAAAATACGTACTGCATCACAGAAATTGTGATGGAGGCATTTTCAAATCGTAGAATCGATTGAGGAAAAAGTAAAACATTTCTCAACAAAAGTGCAAATATGAATAATTTTTGGGTATAACCGATTTTTCTGATTGCAACATAACTACTATACTCGACAAAATATGTATATTTCTCTCGTTATAAGCATTGTAATATTTCATTGAAAATTTGAGAAGTCTCTTTACGCGTTTAAATGGCTGTTTCTACCTCGTTTCGAGAAAATGTATCGCCTAAATAGTAAATCATTACGCGTCATGAATAATTCGAACCTGTCCATCTTCAGTTGATGGGCTCCGCCAACCTGACCCTATTTAGATCACGTGAGTGTTTCAAGAACTTCAATCGGCCGGCATATGAGAACGAGTAGAAACCCGTAACCCTTTTTATCGTACGTCGATGCACAGAATCAACGTTGGCTATATACTTACTCAGGCGTACGGAACATACCCGCACGTTTATCCCCTGCAGAGGTCTTACTAGAGAAATAAAGATGCGCCAAACGTCTTATGGTGGAAAATTACCTAGTGGTCTATTTGGCGCTGCCAACCTGTCATTAGCTTTCTTTGTCAATGCCAGCGTATTGGTACTAAGACAGGGGTTTGCCAGGAATAGAGCCTCAATGTCTTTTTCTTTAAAAATAACAATAAGCGACCACCTTCCAATCCGGTAGAATTGACTGCTGACGTGCCGTATATACGTGGTGTTTCGCTTAGTAATGTAGAATGGCAGACTTTTTCTAGCAACTACTGTTGCGCTGCGTCGAGATCCCGCTGGAAAAGAGCAATCTTCAGAAGAACGCGGAGTACGCCAAAATTCATTGTCGTCAACACACATGACCAAGAGGGTTGGACTAACGACCGGTAAGTCACTCACCAACAATGAGAGAAATAACAAGAGGCCCGGTGGAAATGCCTGCGGGACACCCGTGAATGCTTCGAAGGCCGCAGACGGCTCGCGATCGAGCCGCCTGATAAGCAGTGTTGGATCCATTCGAGACCCATAGCTAGTACCTGACTGAGAGGAACGAGTTGGTTTATTTTATCGAGTCTCGGTAAATCCAGAAGAGCCATGCTGTAAAAGCGTGAGGGCCTCCCGTGTGTCCCATGCTCGTGTTAAGACTCAAGCTGCATTCTGATTGGTCGCGCCTCCAATGACTAACGACTCATTCGTCCACACGCTTAAGAATGACACTGCCGCTTGTGAATACGACAGTATAGTTCATACGTCTACTGTGTCACGAGTTTTCTCTACCGTTGTCAGAGCTTGTAAGGTTTATTGTTGATAGCACACGTATAGTATTAAAACCCTAGCGTCGCGGTAAAAACAAACCTGTCGGATAAATTCTTATCTGCAACCTCCAGAATCCTATTGGCATACTTCTGCCATACAACCAACCAAAAATAACCGGACACGGTGGAAAACTACAATTATAATTTACTTGGATAAGCAATTATCCGTTTCACAGATTTAGGCTTGAAGGTCGTTTTAAGGGGAAAACGGTGATTTCGGCGCAAATCCTTGTTTTTATTCTGAATATTTTTGGAAATTTTAAAATGGGAATTTCAGGCAAAGTGGCTGCCCTTCCCGACTGACTCAGGCTATTAACAACGTCTCGGAATGCAATGTACGTTCACACTAGTAGATGCTGCAATCGGAGGGGCGGAATCGAATTCCATCTCAGTAGTTGTTCGCCGGTGTGCATAATTAGTAACTTTCGAAAGTTGTATACGCGTGAAGGTCGCCCGTGTTTCTCACGCTCGTGTTAAGACTCAGGTTGCATTCTGATTGGTCGCGCCTCCAACGACTAACGACTCATTCGTCCACACGCTTAAGAATGACACTGCCGCATGTGAATACGACAGTATAGTTCATACGTCTACTGTGTCACAAGTTTTCTCTACCGTTGTCATAGTTTGTAAGGTTTGTTGTTAATAGCACACGTATGCGAATACAACAGGCACTAACTACTTGGTGGCGCCATTTCGTATCTGTTGTTAGCACTCCATTGCCATCAGCAGGTTAGTGATTCACGAATACGCTTTTCGGAATTCGTGCCGATGGTTCGTTAGGCATTCAACAAGTTGAAGGCCTACCCTTATGGTGTCGTCTACTATACTTTCCATTACCTCGGAGGCACATGGAAGTAGTTCTATGGAACGGCACGTGCCTACATCAGTTTTGTTGCTGTCTTTGTACATAGGCGAGATAACACTATATTTCCAAAAATTGAGGAGGGTACCTGAGACATATGAGTGTTGAAACAACGTGTCACAGCATATTTCCTAAACAGGATGGGCGCTAGTCTACGGAGTTCCAGTGAATTCTTAGGCTGCAGCCTGAGGAACTTGACTCTGACATTAGCATCTGAGAAGTCGATAGACATTTTAAATGCGGTGGCATCACTTGGGCCAATTTATTGTTCCGCGCTGTCTGGGTCATTAAGTGCTGTTGGGTATTAAGAGCGGAGTATTCTGCCAGTTTTCCCACTACTAGCTGGAAAACCGGACGGGCCCATTCGCGAAGATACAACTGATCGGAATTCCTTAAAGGATGCAGCGTTTTCGCAGAACCACTTGAGACGATGACCACTAGCTTCTGCTGATCGCAACGGTCTACTATTACCACTGTTTTGCACTGATTCCAAGCGCTCCATGGGCAATTTGTACTTCACTAGTACCGGATAACAAAAAGCTATTCCACAGAGCTTTCTTCTCCAGTTTGAGGCGTTTTGTATAAGGTTCTAGTTGTGATTTACTTTTGTTTTTCCTAAACGGACAGGAAGGTACAGCTTTCACGATCTGGTTGTTTAACCTGTCAGTGGTATAGCTGCATTGTACCCCGGGAATGGCAAATGTTTCGGCCAGGGACCATGCCGTCAAACGCCTGTGGATTGACTGGAAGTCGGCGAACGTTCTGACGAGCCTGTTTAGGGCATCGAGTAATCGCAATGTCACTGATCAACATGAAACCGATAATCTCGTGGGCGCTAGCGCTCACAGGAGCGGCGACCTCAACAGCGTTCACCATATATATCTCGGCGGTGAAGGGAAAGTCTGGATGTGACGGGTCGTGCCCATCTCCGTAGCTAGTACCTCGCTGCAAATGTTCCATTGTGGAACTCCGCAGCCTCCGGGACATATCCCACTCCGCCGACGAAGTTATTTTGGAATTTTGAAGTGATTGGTTGTTAAGTCTCGACCGTCTTTGAATGAGGCTGTCCGACAGGTAGCGGTGAGTAGAGCTTGGGACCGTTCTATTGTCATAAGAAATAGTTTATGCACTACGCCGATGGTCAGGCTAGCTGAGCGAGAGGTAGCCACGTTTGTCGAGAAAGGCTCATGCAGCGCCAGCACGTGGTGGTCTTGCCGCCCTAGACCCCTGACATCATCCGAAACTTAGATCGCCATTCCTCCCGCCATTCTGCTGAGCTTGTCAGTGCGCAGGGTAACATAACCTGGGGAGTCGACTTTTTGGTCGGAAACTTAGGGGGTTAGCCACGTCTCAGTATTGCTGATGATCGCGGGTGTATTTCGCCAAACGAATTCCTCCAGCTCTGTCAGCAAGGAAACCCGGCCAGCACTACCGTCCTATGAATGTATCCAGAGCACACCGTGCTCTGAGCGTTCCATAACAGCCATAACTGTGAACTCCCAGGTTATCTATAGGACACTAAGAAGAAACCCCCCCGGGCTTCCATGTAATACTGTTATCAATTTCCCCCCTCCACTGTCTATATACATTAAGTCCTGGGGATAGCGCGCATAAAAACCTATGGCATAACTATCACTGCCGTCCTGCGATAATGCCCGAATGACCCCTGAGTATTCCTGTGGAACATAATCACGGAATGTGTCTGTCTTACGAAAAAGGGGTCTTGTAAATAATTAAATATACCGGCGTATTTTAAAAAACCAGGCAGTAAACATTCACAGATAATCGTCTCCAAGTTTGCTGACACCGGAAGTAGTTGTTTTTCTTTCTCGTCTCCCGTGACTTTCACTTTACTCCTGTATCCCAATGCTGTAATTTCTTCATGGTAAGCGTGTGTGTTGAACCGGGAGATTGATAGCACATAACGGCATTTCGGAGAAATCATTAATGCATTATTGACTCGCTTACTGATGACGATTTTCACTAGGAGCGTTGATACCAAGCGATATTTGTTGTTTACGCCCCTCCAATTAATACCGCTATCTAACTCCACGATCGAGAGCGTCCCCGGGATATTGCCAGTGCAAATCCCAAGAGAACTCCTCCCCTACACTTTTGAGTAGTTTGTCTGTATGTGTGTAACAAACGAAATGGTTACTTACCATGTTTCGAGAAC
>JTDE01005629.1:0-10808 GCA_014338405.1 Paragonimus skrjabini miyazakii
GCAGCCGAACACCACATGGGCTGCCCTCATTTGCGCAGCCATCTTCTCCATAGTAAATGTTTTCACCGCAGTGTGATCCTCCATCATACCCTGAAAAATTTCGAATAGTCTACGTAGTGAAGCATGCTTTTCTCAACGAACGTACCTGTACATCACGAGTTGTCCATGTCACATACCGTCTGTCGCGGGGAACTGATATAACTTCCAAATTATGATTAAATATACGATGACATACTTGTGTCTGTTTCGCCCGTGAATGGCATTCGCATTCGCTACATGTGGGAAACGTCGGTATAGTTCAATCTGCGCTCGCTGGACGAAGCAGATATGCGTATATCAGTTGCCTTAATCCCTTAGAGTGCGCAATACATCGATCGCACTAATCACCGACGGCAGGTCATCTGGGTTCTCTAACGTTCCGTGACCAATAGTAGGCAACAAACTCACTTGACATTGCAAGCTTCAACTTGTGGCGGATGTTTCCAACGTCAGCAGTTATGATAAACTTCCCGTTAACATCCGCTACATACTGCTTAATGTCAGCAGTTGGTGTATTCTACTGGAACAGACTCCTGCATTCGTTCAATTCATTGACGGTGAGGCAACGATTCGTTGGATGAGATTCATAAAGCAGACGATTGAGAGGGTGGTTGTGTTCCAATTCGAAAGAGCTCACAACAAGACACGCATCTCGTCGGACCACATGATATGGTGACCTGCAACATGTGTCGCGAGAACTGATGCGTTAAAACTAACAACAATTAAACCACTAGACACAGGAAACCATAACGCCCTACCTTATCGTACTTCAAGGCAGCTTTTCATCTACGGCTCGTCCCACCAACGTAAATAACGCCCACCTTGCCCATGTACCCCTGAAGACACTCCTGAAACGGTGAAAAAGTGCGAAATTCGCGATCTTCAAACATCTTGAAATTCGCAATATAATCCATCTCCTGCAAATAAAAAATAAACAACTGAATATAAAATAACAAACAGATGACAAGCATAAAAACTCAGCATTCTTGTGTTAACATTGCCACACCTAATCGACCACAACAACAGCAGCCACGACAATTTTCGGAAAACGATTACAACGAGGTGGTCTTCAGTTAATGGTCAGTTAAAACAAAGACATATGAGTTCATAATGCAGATTTAGACGGCTTTAATTTCTGCTCCAGTTAGTAAGCTGACAAAACGATTTTCTCAAGGAAAATAATTTTCCCGAACACGACAGCTCAGAAACTCACAGTCTACGATTAGCATTCATGTCGGACAAGTGAGCATTGACTCGCGTACACATGGAAAGCTACATTCAAGCATAGTCAATAAGCAATAAACAACACAATACGCACGTTTTTAATGATAGAGTGGTACGTGTTACCCATGTTTACACCATACCGAAAGTAGAAACAGCCACGTGATAACGTAGACCGTTTTCCACCATAAATACTATCAGTGAAACAGGTTGAATATATAATTCAGGTGATTAATTAAGCAACGACCGTGGCGGCGTAGCTTTCATTAGGAATTACTGTGCTATTTTGTGTGTAATGAAATGTGAACACAACGTGGTCGAAACTTGCAAATTCTATTATATCTGAAAAACCACGCGAAATTGAGCGTTTCGGCAAGATGGGACTATGTATTCGTCCACGAAAACCCACATGGAAGCATTTTCAGAATGTAACATCGATTAGGAAAGCCAACATGATACTTTTATCTAAAAAACTGGCGGCATATTTTTTAAAAAAGTGCGAATATGGACCATTTTTAGGTGAAGCTGATTTTTCTCATTGCAACACAACCATTATGCTCGGTAATATCTGCACATTTAATATTTCATGCAAAATTTGAAAAATCTCTTTTTGCGCCTAGGTGGTCGTTTCCAACTCGTTTTGGTTTTGAAGCGCACTACAGGCGAACTATACAATTACCATGACCCCTGATATGTCAGCCGTGTAGCCCTTGGGATGGTGCACCTGGATCTTAATGTGGGCATATGGACGGGTTTGTGCGATGATGGGGCTATCGTATCAACTGCAGTGTGCTCAGTTTCTGCATGTGATGTTATAGATTCCGTCGGAAGGTTATTACCTTTAACTGTTCAGCATTTTTCTGAAGTAACTTTGGGTCACGAGATGTGCAAACGACTATCGGTGGAAGTGTGAATTGTGTAAGCGACCTTATTCCATTCGAAAATATTCCATGTTTGCAAATACCCGTTTCACGCCAGCGGAAGTGTTCACAATTTTGTTACATTGGACGTTCACGAACAGCATACTAATTACAGCGTAGCAGAGTGTAGCATGCATTCACACTAGTAGCTGCTCCGTCCGGTTGACTTAAACTATGATCAACGCCTATGTGTGTTTTATGCGTTCACATCAATAGCTGCTCCGTCCAGTTCACTCAAGCTATGATCAACGTTGATAAGAAGGGCACAGGAGAAATCAGAATCAACGTTTATTTAGAACATTGGGAATAAGTTATGGTGATCTTCAGTTTTGGCCAAAACTAATAACATACTAGCAGAAGTCAGTGAAATCCGCAGCCGGCGAAAACATAGACCGGTATTCATTGGAATCATAAGCGTCCATGGTCCGAATTTAGAAGGGTTGTAGCGGGAACGGTAAAAGTGGGAATCATTGCTTTCGTCGGATAAATAACGTTATGTTAGCTTTGTGTCCGTGATGATGTGCGCTAAACAAAATGCGTCTATCAAAGTGAGACCCCTTCGTGTGTCCGAGATTCGTGCGTCTTGCCTTAAATTATTAAAGTTCGTGCAAGAATGTGAGTTCTCCAAGGAACTCTGCGCTCTGAAGGCGTCCACCATAAAACCTCGTAAGGTAGGTAGACTTGAAAACTTGCGGCCTGCTTTTGTAGATGGATCACTGTACCTTGGCGGTAAAATCCGACCACAGAATGAGGACAATGCGAACCTGTTGACTGGTCCCAGTCACGGTGCCGTTATAACTCTGTTGATACGTCACTGCCCCGAATCCGAAGGGCACATGAGTGCTTCGCATTTGCTCGCCAGCATTGGGAGACGGTTTTAGATTTTAAAAGGTATGGCCGCCGTTAAACGAGTGTCAGGTGGGTGCTGTAACTGTGAACGGGTTTATGCTAAACAGTGAACTCAAACGATGGCGCCAATCCCCTCGATGAGATCGTCGACGGACGGTTACCCGTTCAGGTACTGCGGGGTGGATTATTTCGGTCCGTTCAAGGTGCGCATAGGTATAAACGAGCACAAACGTTATGGCTGCATATTTACCTGTTTGCAAGCTCGTGCCATACACAGAAGTAGCCCAGTCCATGTCTACGGATTCATTTCTCATGGCATTACTGCGATTTTCGGGAAGGCGGAACACGCCTGAGGCTCTCTATAGTGAAAACGGTTCCAACTTTGTTGGAGCCGATTTAGAGCCAAAACGAAGTTTACAGCGCTCGAACCAGAGTATGCTGACAGAGAGATTATCGGCTCAAGGGAGTGATTGGTATTTCAATCCTCCGGGTGCAAGTCATCGGGGCGGCGCTTGGGAACGAATGATTCGAACAGTAAGACGAGTGCTGTCGTCGGTAACACAGCAATAGGTAATGAATGAGGAGTCACTTCACACCTACATGGTGGAAGTTGAGCGAATCGTCAATGATAGGCCACTCGTGTCTGTGTATGACGATCCAGAAACTTCCCAGGTGCCCCGACCAAATGATTTGCTCTTGTTGCGCCAGAATGTAGGCCTAATTACAGATGAGGTAACATTGCGTGAACGCTGCACGAGGGGCTGGAGACAAGCCCAACACTTATCTTGTGTGTTCTGGAGACGATGGCGGCGTGAGTATCTACCACAATTGCAGATTACACCCAAGTGGTTGAAATCTTCGCGAGATCTCCAGGTGGGCGATGTAGTTCTTCTTCACGAACAGGCCTCTAGGGGTGTTTGGCCTTATGGTGTGATCACTGAGGTATTTCCTGGCAATAATGGACACGTACGTCAGGTGTCATTAAGAACTGCAGATGGTACTACTCTCAGACGGAACATCAGATCACTTCGTTTTCTAGAAGCGTCCGCAGAGTAACACCAGGTCGCTAAGGGCAAGCCAGAAATTACGGACCCTTCTACTGTACCGGTCGATCGCAACCTCGAGTTTGGAGAACCAGCTGGTTTTCGGGGCTCAGTGTTGATTTTGTTAAGGTCTGTTGCATTATTTTTGAGATTGCTGTGCTTTGTTTGACCAGTGTTGAAGGGTGGCCCTATCTTTCATTATTTTTCCTTAAAAATAAACAATGTTAACTATTTTCATTCTTACACCATCTGCTGTAACCGTTCTGCTTACTCTCATTCAGTCAGAGTCCTGTGCATTTCTAAATCTCAAAATAAGACATTCTTCCATATTCTTTCTTCAATGACTTACAACTCTTGCCATTTCTCGATGCGTGAAGAGACATTCTGCTCCAACCCAATCAATTACCATTTGTTTGTGTGAACTCAATTCCGTTTTATCGTCCCCCATTACTGAGCGGTGCCTAGTTGTCAAACTTAATGTACGGGCACATTATTTATTCAGTTTCTGAGTATTTTTCACATTCGAGGTGAGATATTTCGTTCTCATCTAGACTGATTCAATTAGTACCGTATTAAAATCCAGTTTTTACGAACGCTTTCTCGTTAACCGTTTCGAAGATCGATTATTTTCTCTGCCGTGGGATATTGAGAGAAGCATTCTGAATCAACAGATTACGCGTCACTCGTTGTGAACTTGAATCGTCAGCGAACGATTCAATAAATGGCGACACACTTTTTTCAACAAAAGTGCGAATATGGCCAATTTTTAGGTATAACTGATTTTTCTCATTGCAACACAACTATTGTACTGAATGAAATCCATGTATTTGTCCCGTAATATGCATTTTAGTATTTTATGAAAAATTTGCAGTTTCGTTTCGTGCCTAAATGGCCGCTTCCAACTCGTTTCAGTCTTGAGGCGCCATACCGGTGGTCGCCGGTGTAATTCGAATCACGCAATTGCCGTTATTAGTGTCGTGATCTTTCTGGCTGAGAGTTTTCTTCACTGTTAGTCTGTCAGCAGGTCATCTTGTTTCCATTCTGGCGTACATTCGGGTTTCATGGAAAAGTCAAAAACAGTGGTACCAGCGAATGGCAAAGATGGCGAGTATAACACATAAAACACAACTTACTAGTCCAGCTCTGGTGCATTGTCCAACGGTGAAGTAAGCTTATAGGCGTTCCTCACGTTTGTAATTTTATAAAAACCTTAGCACTCAAGTTTCAACAACAGTCACACTGTCGAAATCATAATCACGCTTTCCTGCTTACTTACGTCCAAAGTTGAATGGAAGCATGTTTCCATGTCTATGACATCGGTTTTCATTATATTCTACCTTCCACTGTCCGAAATTACATAGAATGACACTGCTTTATTTTTCCATTAATCCCTATGCCATTGAACTACCGCACATTGCTTGCTTACGTCTTCGGAAGATTGAAAGAAAAAAATCTTCAGACAACAGAATTCTGAGATTTTAGGAACTGAAACATGTCACAAATTTCAGCAAATTCAGTAGCTATAAAATATTTTTCAACTAAATGATAGCAGAGATATTCACGGTCTACCGATTACACGCAACACCAACGCGCAACCTCTGTTTGCTTTTAAAGTTCGTTCGGATCGATTTTTCCGTTCATGGCTCAGATTCAGCGACTGTCACACGGGTTCGAGACACAGGCCCAAGGTTCCCGGATCTAGTCGGTTTTTCTTGCCAAGCGCCAAGCGTGCGTCAGTTGATCTGAAAAGCAATCATTGAAAGCAGGATATAGCATCGCTCCTGGGGATTACAGCAAAAACCAAGGGCAGAGTAAGATTGCTTGCATAAAGGTGTTTCAAACAATTGAGAATAAAGCAATGTTTTGAAGCAATCTCTAGAAGCGCTGCTAACCACCTCAGAGAAAAGGCTGTTCCAGTGGTTAATAATCCTATAAGAAAAGATCTGCCGCCTAATGAAGGTCCGAGGACAGAGCTTGAATAGCTTTCTGTTGTGTTCTTGCCGCTCGTCAACGTTCGCTGCGTGAAGGGACTGTTCAACGAGACCTACTCTGGAGGAGAAGTGTGTGAGAATTACATCACCTCGGAGTGCTGCGTGTAATTGGCAGAACGTGAATATCTCCGTTATCTTTGAGTTAAAAAGTAATTCGTGGTCATTAAAGTTGTTGAAAATTTGTGATATTTTGTAGAATCTGAAATCTTAAAATTCTGATCCCTAGATATTTCTTTTTTTCAATTTTCCGAAGACGTAATCAAAAAATGTGCGGTTGTTTAATGGCATAGGGATTAATGGAAAACTAACGCAGAGTCGCATTCTACGTTATTTCGGAAATATGAAGGTAAAATAGAATGAAAATCGACGTCATAGACGTGGAAACACATGCTTTCATTTGAATTTCGGCGTGATTAAGCAGGAAAGCGTGATTATAATTTCGACAATCGAACTGTTGTTGAAGCATGAGTACTAAGCTTTCTATAAGGCTACAAACGTGAGAGACGCCTATAACCTAATTCAACGTAGGACAATTCACCAAGCTTCACCACTCGTTGGTACCACTGTTGTTAACTTTTCCATGGAAACAGGATGTACGCTGGAATGGAATCAAGGTGAACTGCTGAAAGAATGATATTAAAGAACACTCCCAGCAATTCGCCGGAATGGCGCTTCAAGGCCGAAGCGAGTTGAAAACGGCCATTTAGGCGCGAAAAGAGATTTTTCAGGTTTTTCATGAAATATTACAACGCATATTGCGGGACAAATATACATATCTTATGGAGTATAATAAAAGCGCTGCAATGAGATAAATCAGCTACAGGTAAAAATTGTCCATATTTGCACTTTTGTTGGGAAAAATGTGTTGACATTTTTTTCGACAAAAGCATCATGTTGACTTTCCTCATCGATCGTACGTCCTGAAAATGCTTCCGTCGGAATTTCCGTGGTAGAATAAATAACCGCATGGTTTTGTGAATATGATTGAATTTGTAGTCCTCGACCACGTTGCGTTTACATTGCATTGTACACGAAAGATCACATTAAGTCCTAATGAAAGTTATGCTGCCACCTTCACTGCTTAATTATTCATCTGAATTATATGTTCAGCTTGATTCCTTTATAGTATTTCCAGTGGAAAAGGGTCTACGCTTTCACCTGGTTATTTTTACCTACGGTATAGTGTAAACATATATAACACGTCCCACTCTATTGGTAACAACGTTCGAGTTGTTTTGTTTATTGACTACTTACTATTCTTGAATATAGCGTGCCACGTGTAAGCGAGTCAGTGTTCATTTATCTGACAGGTAATGACCGAATTTGATATTCATTAATTATCCGACGAAAACATTGATTCCCACTTCCACCACTTCAGCTACAACCCTCCTAGCTTCGTATCATGGACGATTATGATTCCGATGACAGTTGGTGTATGGTTTCGCCGGCTACAGACTTCGCTGACGGCTGCCAGTATGCAGTCTCACTTTTGACCAGAACTGAAGGCGATCATTACAACTTATGCCCAACGGTCTAAATACACGTATATTCTGAATTATCCCGATTTCTGCTTATCAACGTTCATCATAGCTTAAGTGAACTGGACGGGAGAGTTACTTGTATGAACGCAAACTACATAATTAGGCGTTGATCTTGGCTTAAGTGAATTGGATGGAGCAGCTACTGCTGTGAATGCATACCACATACTTTTGCCTTGATAATAGTTTGCGTCAACTGGACGAAGCAGGTGCTAATGTGAACGCATACCACATAATTAGGCGTTCATCATAGCTTGAGTGAACTGGACGGAGCAGCTACTGGCAGGAATACATGCGACATACTTGGTCGTTGATCATAGTTTCAGTGGGCTGAACGCGGCAGCTTCTAGCATGAGTACATGTGATATGCTTGAACGCTGATCATAGCTTAAGTGAACTGGACGGAGCAGCTACTAGTTTGGATGCATACTACATACCCGGGCGTCGATCATAGGTTAAGTCAACTGGACGGAACAATTACTGACATGAATACATGAGACATGCTTGGACGTTGATCATAGCTTAAGTAAACTGGACGAGGTAGTTGCTAATGTGCACGCATACTACTTGGTCAGGCGTTGATCATAGCTTGAGTGAACTGGACGGAGCAGTTACTGACATGAATACATGTGACACGCTTAAACGTTTATCATAGGTTAAGTCAACTGGAAGAAACGATTCAAGCGTTTAACTCTCTCCACCCTAATCTGCCAGTTACAGTTGAGTACGAGGGTGAGAACAGTTTGCCCTTCTTGGACATCCTGGTTAGGCGCCATTTGGACTGTTCTATCGAACGTTCTGTGTACCATAATCCAACATGGACGGGATAATACATGAATTTTATGAGTTTTGCTCCTGTTACATACAAAAGATCCTCAGTACGCACACTGTTTTACAGAGCATCAGGAATATGTTCCCAAGACAGATTACGAGCCAAGCACACAGTGTTGTATGAAACGCATCGTGTTAACAGTTTCTCCGAACGTTTTACTCAGAAGCGGAGCAAATTAACACCTGCGAAAAATGAAACTTTGAACGTCCCCAAAAAAGATGTTTACATCAAACTCCTCTTCAAAGGAGATAGTCTGTTGAACACCTTTGGTAAAATGTGCAGCGCCGCGCTAAAACGGGTCTATAATGCAGCAAGGCTTGTCCTACTCTCACAAACCATTGGGTTACTTCTACCCCCGGTCAAAAAGCAAGCCCCTATGTTTTTTACCATTCATTGCATCTATCAGTTTTCCTGCAGTTGCGGAAACCCACACTGGTAGAACAGAAAGAATGCTTGAAACCAGGGCCAAGGAGCACATCCCCGCCAATGAGTGACACTCAGCGAGGACGAAACGCCGTTTCATTCATTGCAAGGCACTTATCGACTACAGGTCACAGTGTCAACACCGCATCTTCGTTTAAGATCTTGATGAACGCTCACAACTTCTCACGTATATTGAAGCTTTGTTGATCAGCCGTCAACAGCCGGTCCTATGTGCACAAAACCAACTGACTTTCAACTTTCGTTTACCGGGGGTTTGACCATGAGTGCCAATCACGATCCAGCCTAACTTGTACTGTTGACCGTTTTATTTAAGTCTTGTTTTGTTTTGTTTTCATGTTAGTCACACGTTTACGACTGACGAGAGTGTGCGAAATAAATTCATATAGTAATTTGTGTCTTCTGACTATTTTATTCAAATTATATAATATACTTCGACATTATTGAACGCGTAGGTTATTCCGATTCATATGCCTTGGGCTGAGATTGGTAGCTGCTCCCTCCGGTTAACTTAAACTATGATCAACGCCTAAGTATGCAGTATGCATTCACATTATTCGTTACTCCCTGCAGTTGACATAAACTATGATCAATGCCTAAGTATGTACTATGCGTTCGCACTACTAACTGCTCCGTCAGGTTCACTTAAGCTATGATCAACGCCTAATTGTGCCGTACTAATTCACCTTAATAGCTGCTCCGTCCAGTTGACTCAAAATATGACAAACTGTGCTCCATGCTTACACACCTATAACTGCACCGTCCATCTGCCATACCTTACGAGTTATGCCGAACTGTACTCAGTGCTTAGACATTTATAACTGCTCCGTCCATTCGTCCTACCTTACGAGTTATGCCAAACCGTTCCCTATGCTAAAACACATAGGTGGACGAGTGAAATAACTAGGGACAGAAACATGAGAATAGAAGTTCGAATTATGTATTTGATAATTGTGGATAAATGTACATACTATCCCCACTTTTTACCTGCACAGAATGTATCTTTCGGTTTTCATATGTTATTGGTGTTCTCCCGGATGATTGGAACCGTGTATCACATGAATTCTTCATCATCATGTCGTTCACCACAAGTGATATCTGCAAGAAATCTGTGCACGCAGATATGAAGGGACTTACTTTCTGCAATTATATCAACAGGATAGTCGCTCCAGGTGATATTGATTCGCGCTTTCTTCGGCCCGTGTGAAAGCGTCACACTGTCAGCGGACCGATCTAAGTCAACATTCGTTGTGGGTGGTGTGCTAGACTTGCACTCCGTCATCGCAGGGGGAGTGCGAACAACGGCTGAAGTAGGTGGAACTGACGAAAATAAGGATTCGAAACGTGCACTTAACAGGCGACTGAGGTTGAAGCTGATTGCCAAAAAATGGACTCTCGTTTATGTCTGCCATTTGGATACATTTAGAGTGAAAAATCAGCCGACCGGTATCACAGCAATAATCGTCCATCTGTACCAGATCACCGCAGTGTCCACATGGCAGTCCTGATGTAGGCTTTTTTACCCACCTCGGTTGCATACCGCTTGCAGTTGAACCCATCGGGAAGTCGTATAAAGGTAAGTCAGTATTAGCACGCTCAATTATCTCACTGGCGATAGCAATGGTGGTGTTCAAGCAAGCCACCGCCGTGCGGCTGTTGCAGTCATGCAGTTTTTCGAGTACATGATTGAGGGCTTTATAGTGGCGGTTGAAACTGGTCGCAGCAAGCGGCCGACGCTGCCGGCCTACCAACCGCCGGATTGCCAAATTGTACTCTGCAAGCCACCGTCATGAATGGGGACCTCACCTTCGTAAAGGAAAACGAACAATGCAAAACACCTTACTGTAGGGGTAGAGATGTTTACGAAACACCGACAGAATGTGAATGCATGGAAGTCACGTTGAGCGGTAAAAAGTGCATTCACATGTGCCGTG
>JTDE01005630.1:38577-50464 GCA_014338405.1 Paragonimus skrjabini miyazakii
ACTATGTTACCACGGATCAGATGTCACAGTGAGAAGACGGTGAAGCTGCAAACGAATTTCATTTATTTATTTGCTCATCGCACACAAGTGGACTTCAACGAAACGAATAAGGGCGCTAGGGAGCTGGACGTGGGAGAACCTTCAGCACAACCGCACGGCAGCCGCCAGAGAGGACGTGTGTCAACGGAAATTCCAGTTGACCTCCAGGATTCAAACAAGTGTCGTTCTGGTTGAGCAGCGTTCCCAATGGTAGTAGCTGAAACATTGCCATCCTAATGAATGTAGCCTACAATGGTAGAGATGGCGCAGATTCCTAATATACTTACAAGTAAAACTGCGATACCTACGCCAACACTAACTTTGATGCTAGTGGTTTGTAGTAAATTTACATTCACAAGGTAATGTGGACCAGGGCAGTGGTACTGGCAAGGCAACTCTCACGCCGCGGGGAGTTTAGGATTTTGGGGACGTCGAAGGTGATCTCAGTACAAATCTACCTCTACATGCAGTAGAATCAAAATTCATGCACTGCCCTATCCATATTGTTCTTCGGTACATTGGACGTTCAGTAATATGGTCCGAACGACATCTAATCAAGACATACATTGTTCTCTCGTTCATATTTGCGCTAACGAGAAACTTGGGTAGACAGAGTTAATGGTTCAGATTGCTTCTTAATTTGTTCTTCTTGTCGAATGAAGTACATTACCGATGTGTTGTTTGCATAACTTCTGCTTGTTCATGACAGGAAGTCGTTTGCTCAACTTTAGCAGTGAATACATCAGCTCAAACAGAACCGATTGTGTTCCCCATGGCTACACCATATATTTGTCGGGGGCCCTTACACAAAATGACGTGTCGTGATTTTTTTTAGGGTAAAAGCAAGCGTTTCAAATGATCAACGGGGATTGGGAGATTTACAGAGTTGGACAAAATCTATGGTTTCGCATAACAGTGAATAACAACTCGACGTTAATAGAGCGTACCGTATTTGTGGCAATATCTAGATTTAAGAAACCCCACTTTTTCAATTCAAAGACGCCTTCAGAGAGAATTATTTTGTCCAATCGGAGTGAAGAGAAACTGTCAAAAAAATAACCTTAACTGTTTTTACACACTCGACCTTTATTCCTGTACATTCATTGGTGGTTTAATGACTTTACCTTTTTATAGTAACTGTCCTCTAATCGTAAGTGTGAATAGTTGTAGGTCACCATGTACCGTATAAAAAAGTACATATGTGCCGTGTATTTTTCTCCGTCACGCGTTTTTGAACGGAAGATAGTGACTTTGTACTGGTTCTTTGAATTAACTTGGGAGCAATTAGTGGGGTCAGTTGCGTTATTCCTCGAGACCACGGCTTCCGTTTTGTTTGTCTCAAGACGGAGAATTTGAGTTCTCTCGAACGCATCTTTATTTTATTATCAATCCGGCGTATTATCACTTCATTCGTCGACAACACATGCAAACGAAAAGTAATGCCGTTGGTGTGGTGTGCTGGAGAACATCGACTATCGGCAGGATCAGAAGCTGAGAACTGCCGTGGCTTGTACACCATCGATCCGATGATAGGGAAATTCACTAGTCTGCAACACTCACGCAGACCGCTTAGGGACTTGTGTGTCAGCAGGCACTTTTGTTAACATCGTGCTATATATAGCCTTCGTGACCTATGCTGCTTATTATGGGTGATTATTTGATCTAGGCATTTTTCTAGACTGTACGCACTTCAGGGTGTTTCTGATTGTCCACGCTGAACTCTGCAAGTGGTCGAAAAGTAAGCAACGTTGTAGAAGTGAATTTGAACCATACCGAGGCGGTTAGAGTTAAAACGAAGATCACCCGCGATGATTTTATCATTCAACCCGGTAATAAAGTACGTGGGCAACTCACGTTTAAAAACCACGATGTCGCTGAATACGTAACAAAACATCGCTTATCAGTGCCTTACGAAGGCTAACATCACTTGCCAATTGTAATCCAAGTTTTTCAATTTCTGCTACAAGTTTGCAAGTCAGTATGCTAAGGATATCAACTTACTTGGACTTCGAACGAACACATTTAAGGTTTCATCCCACTAAATGAGTTAGTACTTTGTATATCTCCACCCAATATTTGTCCGATAAAGTTACAAAATGTGTTTTTATTTGTAGTGTGGGCGATTTATCGCATAATTTCTGACAAAATGCTTCTGTTCAAGAACTTCACGATGTTCGTTTTTGTTAAGCATATCTCAATTTTCATCCCGCAGGGTATCCGAGGCATAAACTTTTTGCGCTCTGCTTGTTAAACGATAAACCGAGTTCCGCTTGTATTTCAGTGGAAGAAAACCATGAAGGTACGTGCACTGGTCAACCCATTTTCTTCCCGTATGGTGATCATCGAATTGATCCACCAACTCTACGAAACCATACCAAATCTGAAACAAAAATTATCGGTGGTGATAGTTGTTGTCTTGTGACTTATTGTGATCTTACGTGTTTTTTATACTACTGTGAGAGAGTGACGATAATTGCCGGGAACAGCTGTTCGCAAAATTGACTGCATGAGATCCGTGTAAATACGAAGGATTGAAACATTGCTGTTCGTTTGCATTTGTATTCTCCCATAAGCAGAAACTTAGCGCTAACACCCTAGATGATCTGTGTCGCACTTCTGTTGGTGGAACGATCACCACAGTTTTTCAATCCACTGGTAACGAATGCTGAAGTTATGAGATATGATCCATTACTCGCTAATAGACTTGAAGTTCAACCACGCCATCCATCACAGACGTGGTCAAAAGGAACTGACGCTCGAGATTGATAAGCATTTGCAAGTTTCTACCTCAATTAAGATTTCCGGACTGTTGCATTCAAAAGATCGCCCTCGTTTCTTACAAGAAAGATTTTCATTCGAATTTCAGTTTCACTACCTTCACTTGATGTGTGTCGTCTAGAACGAAATCCAGTCAGGTTGTGCTTACTGAGTGCGCACCGAAAGACAAACATCATATCCGTACAGAAGACGGGAAGCCAACTACATGTCAACTAATGCGACGGAACCGGCGGTGGTGTAAAGAAATCACAAGACGAGTACAAACTACAAAAAATCATAGCTTTCAACTGTCACATAACATGCCAAGGGAAAATACGAATATAATCATAATCATCATCATGTACCTGACCGTAAGGTACTGTGGCTCGGGCCGCCGCTCACCCCAACAGTGACGTGGAATATCCTAGAAGAAAACGTTACCAAGAAGATTAAAAATTATTAAAACAAGACTAAGTGGAAGAACTAGAAATGGTATGGATACAGGTCCGCCATTGACTGCGACACATAGCCATCTCGGATAGCGTCTCTAACCAGCGGTTTGAGTGATCACGAGGACCCCAGCCAGGCAGGCGACACCTACCCACGTTGCTCATACATATATATATATATATATATATATATATATATATATATGAATACAAAGACGACCCGGTATGTTCGTGTCACCGCTGGTAACACTTTTGCACTAGCAAGGCTCTCCTGGAAAATTAAGTCTGCGCCTTCCTTCGTGTTTTCAACCACATTAGCACGTCCGTTTTAGTCAGGATTGGTCGCAAATCAAACCATTATATACATCTGTCAGGCTGAATATGTTGGATGGGGGCCCGGTATGCAAACAAACGTAACATATCACTGATCCCTGTAGTAGAAAAACTGCTCCTGGCCCACCGTTCGGTGTGACAACTAAAATACGTCGATTGAAACAGCTTTAATCAATCTGTCACATACAATAATTAAAAGGTATACGCCCAAACCTGCCATATTTTGCCACCTTGACGTGGTAGTCAAGCTTGTGTACTCAGTCGATCCGGAAGGCCACGCTGATTAGGACTTCAGTCCTTCCAGGTGCATATCAGGCGGGCCAAAGGAGAGCAGTCATGAAATGTAGTTGCACTCATGGTTGCACGTCGCACAAGCGATTGCGTAGAAGCGTTTCAGTAGTGAGATACAACCGTATGGGCAGAAGCAAAACCATTTTTATAGTTGCGGCTTTGCTGTTTTCAGAGTACAGAAGATGGTTGAAAAAGGTATCCTCAAGAAAACAGCATTGCTACCGCCCAACTATTGACCACGTTCGTCGGTGTAGTACTGAATGCAATCAAAAAGAAACCTGTATCCTTCAGAAGTCCTATGTAGCTTCGAATACGTTCACCACATGCAGCAGTGATCAGAACTAAACAATGGCGTGTTATCCACCGTTTTCTCGAGGTGGAATGCCTCTCACCGCTACGGATAGGATCAACCAAGTAAACCCTATTTCTTACAGGTCAGCATTTTGAGTCAGACTTGAGGTGGGGTCCCTCAAGCCAACGTCGTTGTGCGTTATATACGACAAAGTTATTGTTGCCTGACAGACCAGTCCATTCATTTCCGCTTTACCCTCCAAGTGCTCCTAGTTTTCCGGTCTTCAAGCCAATACAACTGGTAAACAATAGCAGTTTTGAGGTCCGCACTCTTCGATGAATAGGTCAGCGACCTACTATGAGAACACCTTGCGTCTTGAAGTGGTTGTGTGCCGTGTATCCGCAACGCGCCTTAATCATCCAATTCATTTGAAATCACCTCTGGATAATGCTACGGATCAGTGGTTCTTTTTCAGGGTCTTTGGTGACGGTGGAGCCGAATCCCGTGATCAAGCCGCAGTGGACATTGTACTGAACCTTGAGGAATAGTAGGGCTTGCTTAACAGGAACTTAGTGGACAGTCGACAATGCGCACTCACACTTGATATTTCGGGCAAAGTCGGTCGACACAGACCAGAAAGATGTTCCTTGTTGTCTACATACACCCCAACAGACAGTTAAGGGGATGGAAAGAATGTCACCCACGATGCTTCTTCTAACCTTCTAGAACAATCCACGTCTGGTTATATAAACACTTCGCGTCCTACTCTAGAGGAAAAGTGGTCGGGCGACATTTGGCGTCTGCGCACAACATATTGAGCGTCATCACTGAATATAAATTAGGCATATCTCAGACTTTTCATATAAACCGAAGAATTTCAGTATAAACGAAGGTAATCCATTATGTAGACGCCGCTTTCCGCAGCACAGTTACGACCGCAAACGGACCATATCGCCATCACCTATCGGTGATGCCACTCCATTAAAGATTAGCGTTCATTTTGGAACAACTACCCTGATTCATATCATGTCCTTATTCCTGCATGCTTTTTACCGTTCACTCAGATATCTACTTACAGTTCTGAAGTACTCAGCTGAAAATTGAGAGACGTGGGTACACAAAGTACACATCAAACAGCAGTGACAGTTAAGTTGCCCGGATTAAAACAGTGAAGTGATCCAAACGAGCACTGGGCAGAGATCTCAACAACTGTGTAAACCACTTATGAAGAAGTCTACTCCAAAGGAGCAGTGCATGTCAGAATGAAGTGAGTTTTTGTCGATTCACCAGAACCTATGAACGAACGTCGACTGTTTTTTCTGACTCAGAATATAATAAAGACCGCCGTGACATGAATCACAAGCTTGCGGAGTCTGCGTGAAGACCGTTAGACTTACTTCTCCGGGTTAGTTGGACAAGACATTTTTATTGAGGAACAGTCGGAAGCTGTTTCTCTTGACTTGTGGTTCTGCTGGCCGTCGGCAAGGTGTTCATGAGACATTATGTGGAAGAGACGGTTCGTAAAGTTACAGCTTGTTGCGACGACTTGGCAGATTGGTTGGGTACTTTAGGGAACAATTCAACTGATCTCAGCCAGCTTATAATGACAAAGACTGTGGTTAGTTATGACATTCCAAACGATACTCCTTCGGAAACCGAAGTGGCTTTGAAGCTCAACATATTGGAAAGTAATAATCATCATGCCCATCATCATAGCGGCCTTGAACATGACCAGAAGGTACTGTGGCTCGAGTAACCGCTCACCTCAACAGTGACTTAATAAAGTTCTGGGTTGGAATTTCTTTTCCCATATGGGAGACTGAAGAGGTGCCCTGTGACCGGGGATTATCAGCAGTTATTCTCATTTTCAAAAACGGTGTCAGAACGTCATATGACAATTGCTGAAGTGCTAACATAGTACCTATCGCATCCAAAATATTCAAGAGTCTCATAGTGCGCCAGCTTCTGAAACACAGAAATAGGTGGGAGAACAAACAGATTTTTGGTCTAGTGTCGGGTGTGCCGATCATTTTGCGACGGATATTCCTCTTCCCAGCCAACGACCGTGATATTTTGGACCGAAGGGCTGCTTTTGACTCGGTTGCCCGACACATTATCTTGGGTCGTGTCCTTCGTGGAGGGGTCCCGTAGAAGTATGCCGGTTTGTCGAAATCGTTGTACGCCCACTGTGAATGCAGAGGGCACATTTATGGGGGGTCATCTCGAGCGTTCTCCACTGCAAGTGACGTTCGGTGGGGATGTCCAATCTCCCCCTTCCCTTTGAAATACGTAATGAACGATATTCTGGAAGAAGTACTCACAGGTCTCGAGGTGGTACTTTTATCGGGTAGTAAGCTGAAAGATATGGAGTATGTGGACAACACTGCGTTACTGAATTGTTCTACAGAGACTGCAGACCATGCTGAATCGTTTAAATAACCTGGTAAGTCTGTATGGTATGCGCTGCACTTTCAAAGTGGAGTTTTGTTATAAGGTTAAGTTGGCATTGATCCTGTTTTTGTAATTGCTGACAAGCCGCTGGAGATTGCCGATGACTTCACTTACTTGGGTAATCTCATTTCATCATCCTGTGGTATTGCGGACAAGATGTCAGGAAGGATAGTGATGGCATGTAGTGCATTCGCGAGCCTGTATCTTTTGTGGCGTCGCAACGATGTTCACTTGTCGGTTAACGGCAAAGTTTATAATGCGTGTGTATGCGCTCACTGTTGCTTTATGAACCAAAGACTTGGTCCATTCGTGCAAAATACTTGGGTATTCCATCACCGTTGTATCCACTAGTTAACTTTCATCCAATAGACTGACTTTGTGAGCAACGCGATAGTTCGCTGAAGCATGTCCGGTAAATGTGCAGGTTCACGACAGACAACCGAGGTAGTGAAAATGCAGTCTTCGCTGATTGAACCACGTAATTCGTATGTTGACGTAACGTCTGTGGCACCACGCATTACTTAATGCGGTTGTTGATGTCTGAAAGAAACTGAAAGGTGGTCGGTCAGCTGATGACGTGATCACGGTCTACGAGAGCTCTGACCGTTTTCCTGTGCAAAGTTGGTACGTGGCACTTATCCGATTAGGGAGATCGCGACCATTCACACCACGGGTTGGAAACAGTCTGACACGATCTTGTATCACAATTAATGGTGAACATATGTGCGCAAACTTGTTGGTTATCTATTTTTACGAGACTCAGCAGTTTTGTTTTGTTTTTCTTCGTTATACAGTTGCATTTCTTTATTACTCTGCTACTTATGAGTATTAGCGGAAGCGCGAGCCCTCGTAATTAAAAACGATGATGATATGTTTTGAAGGGCTTGCCACTGTGTGCATGGGTAAGACGAAATAGGTACACCCTTGAAGCATTGTAATATGAACCTTCGCTTACCTGTTCAGTTTAGTAAGTGCCGATTTTGCGCTTCGAAACGCACGATTTAGTTCTAAAACGTAATGGACGAGAGAAAATAAATTTCTATCCACACTTTGCTATTGATCTGATGAAGCATCACGACCCTGTTCGACAGACGAACTGACAAGGGCAAGGAACAGGATGGACGGCAGTAGCTACCGTGTAACACACACAAAAACAAATAGGAAGCAAAAAATGGGTTCACAACGAGGGTGATTAGTTTCGGGAAGTGTTAGTTTTGGTTAGTTTGATTTGAGAATTTCGAAACAGATATTCCATGTCGTAGGCGAATATTATGATACACATTCTGACGATAATGAAAGGTGAACACAGTAGTTGCGCTTTGAATGTTCTCAAACTGAGTCGCGAAGTTACTGGAGTATCATTGCGACCTGGTAAGAAAAGAAGAGAAAATGAATAAACATGGCTCGACTACACGTTGATTTCCGAATGCATGAGATGGACATGTAAGCAACTGGCTAACATACCAATGACAATTCGTGCTAATGACTGCAACAACAGGAGTGATGCGCATTTTATTAATGGTTCTATAACCAAAAGGTCAAGATGCCATCGAGATCAAGTTGTATGAGAAACAAGACGTCCAGGAGAGCTCAATTTCAAATTGATATTAAAAGAATAAAATCCTTGTATCGACAATATTTTATTACTTAATCGCTGTGTTATTCTCAAACTGTCGCCTTGGTTCGCTAGGCTCTACAGTCTATTCGCCAGCCCGCGGCGGACAACTACTCGTCCATCTAAAGATGAAGGTGCAACACCTTGAAACATATCGTTTGCGGCATTCGTTAGCGCATCCAGATCATCCTGTGAACATGAAGACGATACGGAAGGTTCCGGCGTATAACCGGACAATCGTTTTACCCATATATATCGTCACAGAGACTCCCGCAATCAGCATTTGCCGGCTGCCTGTCGCATCTTTCGAAGTAAGACCGACGACTTCTTAGCTCTCTACTAAAGAATGTGGAAAAGTCATTCAAGAGGCATCTCGGACGGCTGTGTCACTTTAACAATGGTCTAGTTGGTGGACCCGTAACGACTAGCTGATGAACCTAGTTAGATGGTAATGATAAGGTTGAGCACAGTGCGGACAAGACGCGGTTTAATTTGGCAAATCTTATCTGAATCCTTAATGACACGCCGACTGCTACTTCGTTTACAATACAGCGAACATCTCTGGAATATTGTTTAAACATATCTACCTATACACAACATGTACTCCAAACGTAGTGTGCGAAAACAAAAGGTTCACTGGCCATTCAGTCGGGTTCAATAGTGGTTAGTGTTGAGCAAACTGATGCGACGCAACAAATAAACAGGGAAATATGATCGACACAAAGAACGGACGTGCGAATCAGCGAACGATAAAAGGAAACACTAATAAAGCGGAACGAGATGGAGCATGCGTCGTACTTTCGAACGCTCCGGTTACCGCTCGGTCTCCCTATCCGCTTAAACAAACGCTCAAGCGCATATAAAAGCCATAACAAATGCCTACAAGTAATAATCTACAGCTGAACGCAATCAGTGATAAACAGTTAGGGTTATCACGCCATTTCACAAACTTGCCTACAGAACAATTTATTTCTAGTGCTCACGATAACTGGATGCAACAAGAGCATTAACTGGAGATGGCGCTTATGATTCTGCTAAATTTGAGAAAAAGACAGGTGTGCAATCAAATGTGTTTCAAATATGCCTAAAATCTGACTACACCTCCAAATTGCAGGTGTTCAAGCGACTTGTAAGTCTGAAAGATGTCACTTGCTGTCACTAGCTTAGGATAAACCATTCTGCTTGCTCTGCATGCTCCGCTGTTTTCGAACGTTGTGGGAAAACAGAATACTTTCGTTAATTACGTAACTGAGTTGCTTGTTGATCACAGCAGAGACCGTTGACAGTTTAACACAAATATTTTGCATCGCGCCACTGATCCCTCCTTGATTCTGCACTGGTTGAATCACAACTACCCCAGTGATAACCGTCCACCTTACTTTTAAACCAAAAACAGTAGTCATACTATACATGGAATTTAAACCTACATACCTTGTAACAAGCATTCTTACCGATTTGTGCGAGAAGAAATATCTTAACTACGTGTTGAAACCATCCAGGTACCGCTTCGATTGTAGTATTGAGGACTGTATCTAGATTCGTGAATGTATCATTACTATAGTGTTGTTGCACTCTCGGTCTGCTTCTATTGTTAAGTATGTTGGCTGTGCTAATGGGCGGGCCCTCCTAGGAACAGACGTCATGATTGCAATGAAAACTGCTCCAGGGACTAAAATAATGTGTGTCTGCAACGCTACTTTGCCGCCGTCCACTTATCAAGCCCGAACCACTCCACTGAAAAGATGAGAATCGGTCACAACAGTAATCCAAGGAGATACTGTAGCCGACGCTCTAGCTACGCACAGGACGTTATAACAGGGTAACTAAGGGGGCTAAACTGAATTGATGTGTAGATGACCTCTATGAATGAAAGAAAATGCTGTTCATAAACCCAATAGGGTAATCGAATTCCTCCAAGAAAAAACGACTTCAGTTAACGATGATGGCCTTGGCAGAATAAGAATTTCGGTTCCGCAGAGAAGAGCGTCTGAGCTCTAACCGCCATTGAAAACGTCCAATAAAATGGACAACAGATATAAATTTTCGGAAAACTGCAGGGCGGCGAAAACGAAACCTGCAGTGGATGGGTCGAGTCATTTAGATAGATAACTGTGGCTGGCTGAAGAGTACGTTCAGTTGGGACCCCGATTTAGGATGGGGGATAAAGTTGTCTGTAAGTAAGGCTTCTCAGACAAAAGACGCATGAGATTCGAGAAGCCACAATGAGGTCGCACCCACCTTCAGCTGCACACGTTTATTAGTGTGCAGTGAAGAACAGATATTGGAAAAATTGTGAATCAGATAATCTCATCGCTACGTTTTTCAATTATTTATCAATTTATCCAGCATGGTGGATTGAACTCCGAACACGTAAAATCGAAATGCATCCGGCCGTCGCATGACCATCAACGGACCACAAAGATCGGTTGAATTGACGAACATCTTAAAACATGACTAACCTTTTCAGGCTCCGCGACAGAACATCGCCAATTGTAAAGATAATAGTGTAAATTTCCATCACCGATGCCAAATTTGAGTTCTTGGAAAAATTTCTTGTTCTCCATTAGGTCCAGTGCATTAAAAACGTCAAATTTGAGCTGGAGAACAAGGAGAAAAGATGAAAAACCAACCGGTACAAAGGCGTAGCCACACAACCAAATGAGGTTTGTCTAAAGCGCTCACCTGTTTCGCGGTAATAAGCATATCTTGCACAAGAGCCGGCCAGGGAGTTTCGGTGGCCGCGTTGTAGAAGGAGTAGGCAGCTCGCAATGTCGAATATTGCTTGCACTTCATCACCGAACTGGGTAGGACATAGTAGGAGCAAAAATCGGTGATCATCTTGTTTTCGTTCTGTCGGTTAAAAAACAGATGAAGCATTTGTCCTGATTAAAAAAACACGATGATAAGCACATGTCTGACGAGGAGATTCACAGAGGTTGCAACATCTAGAGCAGGTTAAACCCACCGTGTGAATACAGCAGCACTGCTGTCTAGGTCACGAGAAAACGAGGCGCAAACTGATCACGAAAGTATACGAGTTAGTCGAAATCTACCAAGAACCTTACTGCCTCATGAAACGAACCAGACGCCCTACAACTGTTACTGTTTGAAAAAGGTATCAGTCGATCTATCGGTGCATTTTGTATAAGATGCCCAACGATAAAATAAGCTATTGTCCTGGAGACAGTAACCATTGATTCATAGGAGAAAAGAGTAGGAAAAAAGTCCACACCTCGCAACCAGTTCTAGACGATAAAAAGGTCAACTGTTCGAATAATCCTCACATACATTCTTTTTATTTGATGAACACCTGAAGCGTTGTACAGGCAAAACGTGGAAAAATAATCCGAAAACTTCAGTGCTGTGATTAACAACTTTGACCATAAAGAAGGATTCACGATTAAGCATTAATTTGTCTTTCATGAACCGAATGAATAAGGAGTGGACAATGACTACAAGAACGCAAGCTGATTATCAATTAAGCGTACACCTCATCATCATCATCACAACACCATGAGCCTGAGCCAAAGGTACTGTGGCTCGGGCCGCCGCTCACCTCAACAGTGACGTGGAATATCCTAGAAGAAAACGTTACTAAGAAGGGTGAAAATTATTGAGAAAAGACTAAGAGGAAGAAGAGGAAATGGAATGGATACAGGT
>JTDE01005631.1:0-13329 GCA_014338405.1 Paragonimus skrjabini miyazakii
TCTTGGGGGACCCTACCCGGAGCCACTGTCTCAAGAGTCTGACTCACTTGGCAGTGAGGGGCTTGCCTAGCCCGAGAGCGCAGTGAATAAGACCTTGATGTCTGATTCTGAGCACTGCTGCGCGCAGTAGATGTATTCGAAGCTACATTGCGAGATAGTGAATGTTTTTCGACCGTATTGGATAATACGCCTGCGGTCATGGTCAACCGTTGGGCGATCGGAGTGCTCTTTGTTTGAGGGTACCTTTTCTAACCCTCTTCTTCCTGATACGGAATACAGCAGTGTCGCAACTGTAAAAATAGCTCTGTTGTATGCCCATAGGATCGTGCCTCACTACCTAAGCACTTCTACGCCGTCAGTAGTGCGACATACAATCCTATGAGTGTAACTGCTTTTCGTCTGACTGCTCCCCTTTGGTCTGTCTGTCAAGGTTGCACCTGGAAGGACCGGAGTCGTAGTCAGCATAGCCCATCGGATGAAAACGGTACACTAACCCGACCACCTCGCCAAGGTAGCAGTATAGGTTGGGCTCGAATTTCAAACCCACAATCATACACTTATTTGACCGTTTACGTGTTTATCTTTCAGTCTTATCAAACTTTTCATTCGAATTTTTGTATCGGTTTGCCATATGACCACGCTGCACGACAGTGTGTCCCTTACACGATGCTACAGGATGATCGTATAACATACCACTTCTGATCTCTGTTTTCAAATTTAGCGTTAGACATTTTACAGGCTCCGTTTGACTTCACTCCTTTCTGATGCATTGCCTTTGGACTGGCCGTTGCAATTGCACTGCGCACTCTTCTGAAAAGCTTTCACCTAATCGATGCGCTACGCCCAGGTTGTCCATATTTATTGGAGTTAGTTGTAAGGTAAACTGTTGACTGGTGAATTTCGTTCATATGGAATTGGTTATTACCTGTGACTGGACACCTATCACATTGCATGACCTTATTCTGATTGAACAGGTTGATGGATTACCATGAACCGTGTGAGATTCTGCTTAGAGCATGTGATGTTTATGTTATTTAAATATACATCATCGTCTTAATTTTTTCCACCCAATATGAATGGACCACCTGTTCAGAACACTTGACAGAGTTGACGGGCTAACCCTTATGCTAATCTGTTCCCTTACACTGACTCACGCTTGATTTGGACAGTGGGGTTACAAAAGTTATTGTGAGTATTCTACTAAGTTTGTTTACGGACAGATGCGTAACCGTATCCAAATCACCACACTCTTCTCTTCACACATCTTACAAGCTTTAATCGCATGTCTCACGATATGTTGACCATGCCGATGAAGTAAAGATTTCACGTCGACCTTCCTGACCTTGAAATGACCAATCGAATGTAGAATTCGGCATCAAATACTGCCCATTTGCACACGTTGTTCGGCCGTCTTGCTTTTTGCTATCGATTGCAAATCGTTTACGTTTTTTGCTTGAAAAAACATCAATCTCCATCACTCGGGGTTTGTTGCACACACACACGCACACTTTCCAACTTAATGCGTTCTCGTTTGTGTATTTCTTAAATAAATGGGTACTGTAAATGAAGAATCAACCAGCGACTTTTAGCTGGTTTCAGAATATGTGTACATCAGTCTAATGAAGCCTGTTACGTTGGTGTTGTGTTATGTTGTTATCCGGACATTTTTTTACTAGTCCGCGTTGTAAAGTTGTACTTGTTACTTAGGGGTAACTTTGCGATAACACGATGCTTGATTGCTAACCACGCGGACATGAGTTTGAACCTTTTTTACCACTGGAATTGCTCATGTTGTTTTGGTTTGGCTAACCTTACAGTATCCAACCAATATGGGACCTGTTATATCACATAAGTGTCATTCTGACAAACACAACTCGTGTATCTCATGTGATTTGTGGTGATATCTCCGATTGCCGTTCACGAGTACTTAGGGCGAGTGAGACTAAACACTAGCCACCACTGTCCAAGTTAACCATTAGCACATACTCTTCCTCGAGAACTAAACTCCATTGGAACATACCTGGCAATTCTTCACTCTTTCCTCACCTTTTGGCCTATACTGTTTCTGCAACAAACTGCACACTTAGGTATATGCCATCAGTTTCAGGTCAGTTCCTCTTGGCTCTCAGCATGCCAATTTTTTGCTAACCTCACCAACACAATCTTCGCGTGTTCCAAGGCGAATCACGCGCAACTTTGCCTGCGATTAACATTGTGTTTGAACTCTGTTCGCGTTTAACTGCTACCTATTCAATCTCTGTATTTCGGCATGGCTAGCGTGATTGAGGAAGGTGGCTGCGTCGTCCAGCGTGACATTGATTGCAAAATATTTCGTGTATATGCTGAACACTATTTTTCAGATTAATACTCCTTAATCTTGCTGGTTCGTTCACTATTGCATAACCCTTTTGAGAATCCCGGATAAACTGGAGATATTTTCAGGTTTGAAGAATGAGCAGAATTGTCTTCAAAATCTTATTGTGCCGAGTGCTCACTGCACTTTTGTTGTCCACCATTGGTTTGATAGTAGTAGCCAGTGTAGAAAGATTAAAGTATTGGGTTGATCTTCAACCGGATTCGAACCGGCAACAGGAATCGTGTGTGATGGGTAAACCTAGTCGCAAGTATAAAATTGTTGCCATTTGCAACTTTTCCTGTTGGTACTTTCTTTACTTCGACATATTTTAGCAATTCATTGTTGTCGGGATAGTTCAGTGGGAACTCATAACAATTCAGTAACAACGATACTGACTACCGGTCACATGGTTGCTGGTTCGAACCCCAATTACTGTGATTAATTTTATGGAGATTCAGGCATTCAAGCATTAGCCAACTTACCACATGATGGCAAATGTATATCAGACTAATAGGTAATCCATAGATCCTAGAAGTTGCTGAATCCTCATTGAACGCTGTTGTTTTTTCCAATACGCTTAACATTAACAACTTGCGCGTCACCCCTCATCCATGTTCAGTCCATATTTACATAATCTCACCTATTCGTAACTCGGCTCGTTTTGTTGATACGATCGGAACCAACTCTTTTAGCTTGTTCTTCCCCACAAAGCTGTGAAATTCACGCGATTATTCTTCTCCCTAATTCGCGATTGGACACGTACGTTAATTGAGTGTCCCGTTACACGCTTGTGTTGACGTAGCTCACTGTTCGCCCGGACACTCGTTAACGATGATGATTAGGCTGGCGTTTTTGTCACCGCTATTCGAGAGGTGGCTCGTAATGAATCAAAAAAAGAGATTAGGTGCGTGCTGTTTTTCCGCTCTCTTTTTCTCACGCCTAAGTAACTCGTCCTGCCATCCACAGTCCAATTTTGATTTGGGCCAAATCTTTCCGTAGTTCGTCCTCGCATCAATTACCTCGTCCGTATTCTAATTACCTATCCCTACACCTCTCACGCGCAACCTTTTTCGGAAGACAAGAAAAATAAATTAATGTTTACAACTTACGAAAACGGATATTTGCTGCTCTAAACTCAGGTAGGGAGGTCCAAAGACGGATTGCAACTGTTGTTCAGCAAACATGGGTTTTGTAAGTGGACAATCTGTCCACAATTTCAGGTCTTTTCTTTTCACAACTAGCACAATCGATATAGTCTAAACCTTACACGACATAGAATTTGTGTTTATTGATTTGCAGCGTGATGAATCACTCATTTATACCGGTTTGATTGTTTCTTCCTGACCAACAATTGCTAATAGAGCATACATTGTGTGGTAGGCCCTATGATTTGGGTAGTTGGATAACTCAAACAATTCGAGTATAATGACAAGTTATTCAATGTGATAAGGTGAAACTTCATTTTCGGATTAACTCACATTTGGCTAAAGTTACGGTTCCAGTTTATACAATATAGGTTATTCGCTGTCATATAATGCTAGGACACTCAAACCCTGACAGGAGCAGCCGTGACAATAGGCTCGTTTGATTGGCAAACGAGCATCATTATTACTAGGGCAGCGCGAGCTGCTTAAACATCAATCAGTTGAATAAATTAAAATCGTCTAACTCTACTTTCCAAAAACGTGTCCGCTCTTTACGAACGTATTAGAGATACTGCAAACCTTTCGAAGGGTAATATTGCCTTCAAATGCCACTTTACGGCGTTCATTGTTTTTGAGTAGACTTACCCGCCTTGACGATTATTCTGTCCCCCAGTTTTTCCTCATTCTGCCAACGCGGTTGATGACACATTGTTGAGTTTTTTGTTCCATACATCGTCAAGCACATGTACTGAATTTCGGTCTCCTTTGTTTTTACGATTTGACTAATCACATACGCGTTCGAACGATTCTCTTCTCCAACAACAGCAACGTCAAAACCTGAGGCAACTAACATTTATGCAACCATGCCTGTCAAATCTTTAAAATCGAACCGATTTGACAGAACTCTATGTGGGTCAACATACTTATGGGTTACCAAAATATAGATAATCTGAAATGCCCAAGTGTTACCTAATCTGCGGTAAGTTTTTGTTGCCAACGTTGACGAATCGAGTGGTAATTTCACTGCTTCCCCCGGAGTTACCGATAGGTTTCCCGTCACTTTCGTTCCATACACTGAGAATGCCCAGTTACTAATAAAATCGAACCCGAAGAATTCCGTGACGACCTTTTTAGATTGAAAGCGAACGAGATTGCTGAAACTGACGGGCTATTTCCAATTTTTTTCAAGCATTGCGCACATATCTTTCGTTCCACGACTGCATCATTAACGGCAGAAATTTCCGACTGCCGCTCGGACAACTTCGATTCTGAACGAGTCTTTTTCTAACTAACTTCAACATCTGCAGCGCTGAGACTGTTTGTCAAACGTACGTTTGCCAGAGTAACCACCCGGCTGACCGCAGTGATCCCTATCAGTATGCCGGTCGGCATCCATCTTCGATACTGAGCTGAGCCGTGCTGCTTATACTGTTCTTTCCGTTTTGTCAACAGTAGACAAAAACTTGAGCACCCATCTGCGTTCATTCGGTTATAGTTTTCTCTTTAGCGGAGTAAACCGAGAAGCTGCGGAATTCGGAAGACTGCGCGTGCTTCGTAAACGTTGTGTACTTACATTCACGTGACGACTAACTCCGATGTAACCCAAGGGGCTATCTCTCCTCTCCTTTTGCTAGCAGCTTCCATAATCGAAATGACATGACCACAAAGACTAGATTTTCTAAGCAAACTGATGTTGATTTAAATGAAGCCGGTTTTATCATTTCTAACTAGGTACCATTGCTGCACAGATTGGCTAGTTTGAAAGAGCAGCCAAGCACTCACAGCCTACCTATCAATGCTTCGGAGGGTGCGAGTGTTTGATATTTGTAACAGCAATCTTTATCAGCAACCCACTGAGCAGCACCCGTAATCACACATTCGAAACTCATCTGTTGTCGTACAATCTTCATTCAACTACACAATTTACTTCATATCAGTGATGTTTTTACTGAAACCAGGGAAGCATTGAAGCATTTTACACTCCTCCTCGCCTCATTTCAAGATTCATCAGCGTTTACGTACCGTTTATTGGCACTGCTGTTATCCCATAGATTTCAGTAGTCTGTTACGAAGAGACGTTTGAAATGTCCTGCCTGATTTACCGGCACCAAATGCGCGCATCTTTTGAATGGTACCATTGAATCCTATTTGACAGCCTGCAACCAGTTTGCTAGTAAATTCCTGTGGCATAATGCTTTCCCGTTAAACTCAAACCTCCCCATCAACATCAGTGGCTCCCGTCCAAATCTATTCTGTTCCTTATCCAACCCTGTGACTAGGTTCACATACACTATATGCTTACACTCATGCGCACAGTTCGTTTGTGTTCTCCTACGTAGTCAGACTTTTGGCGAATCTTGAACTCATCGAACGACCAAGTGTATAAAAGTGTTAACCTTCTTTTCAGTTCATTTTTGAACTCAAAATCGTGCGTATCCTTCTCCATTTCAATCTCTGTAGCCCAGATTTATTATCATGTGTGTGACAGTTGGCGTGGTTCGTGTACTACAGCGGTTTTCAAAACGTTTTATAGCCCCCAACATGTGTGGCGCTGCAAAATTCCGCCGTTAAATCCAACAGTTCAAATCAACACTTTGTTCTCCGTTGTCACCCAACTGTGTTGTAAACTGTCATTCTGTGTAATTCAAATAACATCAAGCCGCAATTGGTTCACAACACAAATCACAAGCGATAACATACACGTTAAGATATATGTCAAACAAACACAACAGTTAAATTTATTTGAAGGCAACTTGTCACGCCAGACTGGGCACGACCATCATATCTGTTCAGTTCAAGTCTAATCCGATTAACCTAAGTCGTTCCGGCCCATTATGGAAAATTTTCAGCGCAACATCACTCGATTCACAATACCTTTTCTGTGTGCCTTGTATTCACCCTCATGCGTTCACCGGTACTGTTCAAGTTAACCCTGGCTATGTATTAAGTCAACACGACAGGCGATGGTGGAATCGGTTAGCTCCAGTAAGCGTTGGTCGTCTCGTTTACTGATAGATCTTCATTGTCCTCACTCGCATTTACCTTCGCTACATTTTCATTTCGCGAAAACTGCAATGATCAAATCTTCATTTGCCCACTCGAACAATATCGATAACTTGCCACTTCAGCTTTCTGCTCAACACGATGTGTGTTGGAAATAGCTCACCGAAACAATGACTCACTGAGCACATCCAGCCTCACTTAGGCTACATCATCCACCAGTGCGACACAATCTAGTTTACGGACAGATTCTGGGGCCTGGTGAGCAATCCACTTGAAACTTACTTTACCATCACCCCCACGTTTTCTCGTTTGTGTAGATTAACTTTTCACCTCGAGGCGTTCCAATCTGTTGAGCCGATTTGCTCCATTAAACACGAAGGGAGACATTTTGGTTGGTCGATTTCTCCGGGCATGAACGAACTTAATGTTATGGTTGTCTGAAAGTATCTAAAAATGGCCTATCCTTTGAACAGGACTGGCAACCATTCTGTTCACTACTGTCAGTTCATAGCTGCATACTTTTTGTTATTCATCGTTGTGTCCTACTACTGAAGTTTACCAAGTTATTGGTTAAAATCGTCTATCATATAATACACGAAAGATGCTCCCGGGACTAATCTGCACCTAAGTAACCCGATAATCGACTGAGTCATCGTTTGAGCTGGCGGCATATCGTGTGGACTGGTCAGTTACCTATCAGTAGCGACACAGCAGAAGTTTACACGACCCACAGTGATATGGTTTACATCAGCGCATCAGAACGCTGCGGATGTTTATTGTAAAAAGCGAAGCATCGGGGTAAAGAGTGGCTTCTAAAGGGAGCTAACGCTTACGACTGTTTGTTAGAGTGGTGCCCACCCAGTGCATTCACGGGGTCTGTTCGAATAGTTATATCGAAAGAGTATGCATGAAGTCCGAAAGTATCCCAGGTACTCGTTGCGCTTTCCAATTCCTAGTGGTAAGCAGAAGCAATAGCGATTGTTGCAGACTGTTTCGCGTTGCTCATGGCTTCTTAAATTGTCGACCAAAGTGTGATCAGGACTGGCCAGTCTTGCGTCATGCGTCGCACGCATGATGGCCATGTCTGAGTCTGACGAGTAAATGGATTTCAATCGTTTAAAATAACAGTCAGTTTGTTCATGGTTTCGAGTTATGAGAGAAATGATGAGAGATATAATTTCGGTGAACAGAACTGTTTCGGTGAATACTGACTGATACGATTACATGCCCTGCAATAAAATTATACAGCCATCCCGTCGATAAGTAGTATACTCATTATTGAACTGGCAGAACAAGAGAACAAGTGACATTAAAAAGCTCTGGGTTGGATTTTTTTACCTGAATATCATTGATAAAAGGCGGGGTCATGCACAACGTATGGAAAATAGCTGCGACAAAGGTATACGGCCAACTCAGGTTGCTATGTTGCATCCAGGCTAACTTTATCTAACCACGTAGACGTCTGTGACCGTTGTGTCATTTGACCGACAATTCGGTTGTCAGCCCGCAATGGCAATGCAATGGATTTGAAACAATATTGTCATCTGACCGGCGCCTTTGTTTACATGTGCACTGTCCACGTCAGTATCAAAACGGTGTGACCTAACCGATTTGGAAAGGGTGATTTTGACGTTCCAACAGAGTCTGTCGAGGAAGTGACTACGCTCTCGTAATATACGACGCATAAATTGGGACCTTGTCCTGATGAAAAATCACAGCTCCGTGTCAACGAAAGGCAACGGGACGGTTAGTAATATTTCACTTTCAGGATTGTTATCCTGGTTACCATCTACTAGAACCACTCGCACTAAAGAATAGAAATGCTCCCATGCGATTAGCGAACGTTTATTCGAAGCACGTCTCCTTCATTCGGGACATTTTTCCCATCGCTGAGACAAACAGTATACTAATGATGGATCTAAGTGGAATCGGCGCGAGACTGTCTACTGATGAGTCAGCTAAATGGTTTTATTCGTTGTTTTGTTTTTGCTCCAAACGTAAAGTTTTGTGCATCGTCTGCTGTGAAGACCTTGAACTTCGACATTGATCCGAGTGCAGAAACACTTATATTTATATGCTGGGAAGCCTATATGTTGCTGTTCACTGCTTCGAGTTAACAAGGGGATGCCCTAATTTATCACGAGCGCATGGCCACTTCTTCCCTGAAAGTCTGGCTTCATTTGCTAGAACACTAAAATCTTCTCCTTCTTCCAGATGGGTCAGTTTTCGTCGTCTGAGTGTGACGTGGAGGGAGCCAGTACAGATTGAAATGCTAGTCACATGGGACTTAGTCACACGACAATTAGTCTGTGTCCACAGCACTGGTAACTACAATGGCGACTATGTGATGATGCATAGCCTGGATCCTCAGAGCGCCTATCGTCCACGTGACTATAAACCATGTCAGGCCAGCCCGTCAGTTTGAATAAATCATAGCCTGGTTTGGCGTACAATTTTCCATACTTTTACGCATAATTCATTCTATAATGGCCATTGAAACACGAGTCACCTCCAAGCTTTTTCGCAGCAGTTGTTTGCTTGTTGCAAAAATGGTTCCTTGTCCAATGGTAAGGATTATATCTCCAAAGGATCGGATGATCGTGTACTTTTGTTGTGGAGTGTAAACAATTAGATAACTTTGAATTTGTTGATGAAGATTGTTTGAAAAATGAGAGGCGCGACCTCGTAAGATTTGGGAATGTAAATGAGATAGGCTTCAAAGAATCAGCTTTCGTCGGGTCGAGTTAATGGAAAGGAAATAACAGAGTTCCGCAAATTAAGTTTCCTAGCATGGACTTCAGGTTGAGTACGTACGATATCCTGGTCATCACGTTGGTCAGGTTCTACTCTGCTTCCAAATGCACGGGATAGATTGGGTCGCACAGTCAACCGACACCGGCACGTTGAACGTCCAGTACAGTTGGCATAAGCACTCTCTGGTGGATTAGAGAAAATGTGTCTCATGGATTAGATGACAGGAAGAGTGAAAACACGTTTCATACTAGGCATGAACAGCTAATTTCGCACATACCCATTGTCATGGCAACTTCAACACGCATTAATCCTATGAGCTGGTGTTTTCATTCACGTACTCTACGATTCGCGCAGTCGCTGGGATTGTAACCCTATACCAAACAGCTCATATGGGCGGAATTAAACTGTGCCGTTGAACAACTCAATTTTGGTCCATCACATTCAGTTGTTGATCATTGTGCTGAACCACTCTGGATAATTCGCTGAGACGTAGAGGTCTGAACAATCCAGACGATGGATCTCAAAGACGTCGGAATTAAACAGATATAGTAGACTACTTGAAAAGTTGGTGTACACTGACTACTGGAAGTAGGTGTCCGATTACACACATTGTGTGGAAAGATCTCTCTGCATCTTGGGGTACTATTGCAACGAATCCGTCTACGTCTGGACCGATATCACATGGGCTATGCTAATTTCACTGTGATGGCATTCGAACAGCAGAGGCATTCGACACGTCCATCGAATAAACGTTTCAATTTTAAACGAACTCCATAGAAAACAATACTTATATCGTGGCATGCCATGTTTTTTGTAATCACATGGGACAGGTTTTTTTTGGATTAGTGGCGTGCCTTGCGGCTTCTTAATGGGAATTCATGCATCTTTAGAGAACGAAACCGGTATTCCTTTATAGATGTGCGCATATGTTGTTCCGTGTGAAAATGTTTCCATTCTTGCCTTGCTAATGAGGTTGATAGATGTGATAATTTGATTGAGATTGTTGAATGAACGTGTTCACAACATCTCCATGCCAATTGCCCAAGACCAACCGGGAAAAGTTATCTGGTAATACAGGACGATAGCAAAAAGTTCCGTCGCATGTGAGAGTAAAACATGTCAAGATGAAACAGGAAATCCGATTAGTTCCATGACTACCATCCTGTTTGTTGTCTTAGTCATTGAATAAAAGAACAAGAGTTCCTACCTGTTCTCTGTTGTCTCGATTAATTCCTAAGACAACTTTGGACTGTATGCTCATCACTCATGTCGACAAGGTGATCACAAATATACAATTTAATGGAAGCACGTGGTAACAACACATCGTAGGAATCGAGGTGTCCTCAACTCTGTGATACATGTCTATCTGGAACACTATTTTTTCGTGGTAGGGAGGTTCCGTGTATGAAACTAGAAGGCGATATAATTATAGCACTGATTTGTCGATAGCGGCTCTTTTAAGTCGTGACAGTAACATTTTACAAGCCTCGGACAGACCTTCATCATCTTGATCAGTGGTAGGCTTCAAGTTTTTCCGTAAAATGCGGTGAACCTACTGTTTTCATCGATCGGTAAACGGACAGTCATTCATCTAAAAAGATTAGCATTACGCGATAGACTGCTTCTAACTGTCTCGAAGTCCTTGGTACGTGTTTGTCCACTTTGAACTGATCGAATCACCTACTTGAGATTGTTTCCGCCCGGTTTCTGTATTATGAAGTATTTGCTAACTTGCATCGATTCTTGTGCGTGTGTGAATCATTCCACTAATATGGCTCCGATGTTTCTCGTCTGTCCACCTTGTTGACGCGAACTTTTTCAACGATGCTTAGTTCGAGCAGCTAGTCTTTCACCCTACACCATCTGATTGTTGTTCCCTTGGGTTATAGACTGTATGTTAAAGAAATCCTGTTTCTGCTTGTCCTCGTTTTATCCGTCAGCTTTCTCAAAGTGTGATGGGAACGAGCGAGTACCAGGATAACTGTATGAGCAACCAATGTTTTAAAAATCAAGACATCACCATGGCGATCTTGCTGATTCATGTACACACACCACACGCCCAACAAACGGCGCTATTGTAGATTACTAATTTGGTTGGCCTTTTCCACTAACCAACTCCCTTCCAATGATGTGTATCACCTCTCCGTTTCCCCTCCTCTTCCACTATCCTCACCTCTCTTGGGAATTTTCGTCTCATCCATATAGACCAGGTCACACCAAAGATTCGAAATTATGGACGCTTATGCACATCATTCACCTTAGTCACACGAACCCAGTAGAAACAGCCTCTGTGTGTACGCCTGTATGGACTTGTTTTTTTTGATGTCAAATGGCAAAGGCAGAGTGTGTGCTTTTTTCCACGTCATAGAGAAATGGTTGGCTGTTTAACTGCTTTCCTCATTACGTCCTCATGTGTTTCCCGGTTGTACCCTGGTGAACCACGATCACGTTCCCTCTCTCGCGGTTTGTTTTGTAAGCGCTGAGTGATCTAATTCTGCTTCTTTTTTTTTGGACAAGCCACCGCATTCGGTTATCCAGTAAAATTGTTTATTTGGTTAGATAGTGGCATTTCCGATTGTATGCACTTCACCATAACCTTCTCATTCGACTGAACATTCAAGTCCAGTCTCTTTCAATTGAAGGGTCTCATTGTTGTTAGAGTAGGTCCTTGTAGCGGCAAGAATTTGAGATCCTGTGCACCTTCTCTCAAGGCAACCACGTTGGATCACTGCCCTATTGACCTTATGACCGAATTGTCATATCTAGACTCTCAACCGCATTTGTTTCTGTGTAATGCTTATGTTGTGCGATCGTTTTACGAGAGAACACGGTAACTGCTCTGTTAAATCCTATGGATAACCCTGCGAAAAGGATTTCGTTTTTGTAGGCACACACACTTAGCTGACACACTTGGTGATCGGTAGACAAGTTGTTTCAACAAGATTATCATCTCTCTTAGAGTGCATAATCACTGTTGATCATTATCCTCTGACTCCGTTTTGAGAACCAAGCCTTGACGTCAAAGCCTTCAGTTGTTGAACCCACAGGACAAGTTGCAGTATGTTGGAAGCACTGGCTATCGTATCACAATGTGTTTGCTGTCATATGACTTCCTAAAGTGCATGTAGATATTGCAACAGAATAAATTCAGGCTACGCGTACCCAAGCAGCAGTAAACACCCTAGTTAGGGCTCGAACCCGCCATCAAAATCTCCCAAATTATCTAGGTAATTTCTAAAAATTATCCGTTAATTTGACCGGATTATTTTAGGGATAATGACTCGAGATTACTCTAAAATTACCCATCGAGTAATTTTCCCCCAAAATTACCCATCTTACACTTTTCGCATTTTCCAAATTTCTTTCCACAAAAAAGCTAACAAGACACTTGTTCACTCCACACATTTTTAAAAAATGTACATATACATTTGTGTTAATACTGCAATCGATCGTAAACAGCCCCCTCTGAACCAAGTTTGATGGATGTTCCTATCTCCGTTAATAATTCTGATACATCGAAAATGATAAAGAACAGACTGAAAAGGCAATTCACATAGATTTCGATAATGCCAGTCAAGTGCTACTGTAAATCGGGCAACCAATGTGACCTATAGCAATCACGGCCGTTCATTCATGTTTACTTGTGCAAGAAAACGAAATATGTTTAACATCATGATCTACTCAGATTTTGGAAGGTTGACGGAATTTCCGGCCGTGATTCTTGAAAGTAGGGGAGAGTATCATTAATGCAGTATCTGCTTAAGTTGACCCTAGTAATACAAACGGGATTGTAATGGTATTGTTGTGAAGTTACTTACGAGTGTGCGCACGTGTCATTTGTAGGTACGAGGTGATTTTCTCGATCTTGTATTGTACACCACAGTGATTTTGTACTCCGCGTCTACCATCTTATCAAACTTGACTTCAAGACATACGGCATCTGGAAAGCAATATGTTACAAACAAGCACGACTAATGGATTGTCGCGTATGACTATGTAGGTTAATTTGTTCGCAATCCCACTGTGGCCGTGCAATCCTAGAAAGTTGTACTTGGAAAGAATATCTGCTAC